>VDFB02382714.1:0-50905 GCA_007258455.2 Sequoia sempervirens
TTGGTATCAGAGCCAAGGTTTGCAAACACTGGGGTCTCTAGGTAGTTATGTCCATTAGGCAACCTTTGCGTTTGACTCTTGAGCTCAAAAGGGTTCGACGGTGTCCTAACGATGAAATCTTGGCGACATGGGAGGATGCCTCCCGTATTAGGGAATCTTATCCGTATCTATTTACTAGCTTCTAGGAGTAAGCTGAATTCATGGAGGGGGGATGTAATACCCCTCATGTTGTTGTTTGGACTTATTATTTTTCTTTGGTTTTGCTTGATACTTTGAGACTTTGATAGTTACTATTTATTGTTTGGAATGATGGATTGGATAGTTTAGACTACTACTTCATTTGATGACATGGATATTATGATATGACATTATGGTTTGGTGATGTTTAATTTGATTTCAGTAGTATATTGTGATGCTGTGGTTTAGTAATTATTTTATGATGTGATCAGTTTAGTTTCACAATGTTACTTTATATTTAATGTTGTAATTGTTAGTATAGTTTTGGTGAGGACAGTGTAACACCACTCGTTCACAAGTGCCCTGCTACGCTGCAATTCCTTCTCATGATGTGATGTTTTTGATTATATATATATACATGTTGTACACAACCTTGTTTGTATGCAGGAATTGCAGGTATAGAGTCTCGATTCCACCTACTTCAGCAGGACAAGGCAAGCATCAATTTAACCCAATGGGTATGAAGTTGAAACAAAGATGACAAGGAAGTCACCCCGTCCCATGTTTGTCAAATCGTCTTTTGTTTAGTGGTATTGTGCATCTTTAACCTTTGTCATTTTTTCATTTTATTATTGTGGTTTGTGTGAGTGTACTTTTGGTATTTATTTTACGTTGGTGTTTTCTATGATGTAATTTATATATATTAAATGATGTTAGTAAATGGTGATAATAGCATTGGAATAGTTGTATTAAAATATAAAATTCTTAGTTTAAAAAGCCATGTAAATTATTGAAAGGTGTAAATTAAATTATTTAGAATTAGTATTTTGATAATTTAATTAAAAGAGCAAGTTGAGGATAATTATGAAATAAATTAATTAAATAAATCAAATTGTGTGAATTGCAAGTAAAACTGCAAAATCAGAAACAAAAAGTGTTGTTAAATAGAAAAAAATAAACAAAAGAAAGAAAGAAGAAAACGACCAATGAATGTTGTGATTTTGGCTAAAAAGCTAGTAATGAATTAGAAAACTTCTTTTTATTTTGATTTATGGAGTTTTCAAAAAAGAAGATATATTTTTATTCAATAGGAAAATTGTGAGATTTTGATTCACGGGAAAATTGACAGAAGTTACACAAAATATTGAGTTTTGGGAATTGGATTTTCTCTTGTTCTTCTATGGAAATTTATTTAGTTTTTTTTCATTTTTCTAGGAGAGAGGCTCTTCTGAGTTAAATATTAGATTAGAAAATTGACCAAGGAAATCAAGTGGAGAAGTTCTAAAGGAAGGAAGGGGGGCTCTTTGAAAAGGCTATTTGGATCAAGAAGAGCTTCATCAAATTTTCAATAGGCGTAGGACTCGAGGTTCCATTATCTTCTTTTGATTTCTCTGAATCTGTAACCAAAAAAAAAACTAAATAGGTGCTCTGTATAAAAAAAAGACCCGTTTGAGATTTAACAGATATTGGATAGCAAACCTATGAAAGAAATTTAATTGGGTCTCTTAAAAAGACCAGTGTGTTTATAATTTTGTTGTTGGAAAATCAACTCCCTTGAGATAAATGAATTTAAATATTTTTCTTCATTTGAAATAAATGTGTTTTCAATTTTAATGATATACTGTTCCTGATTAAATATTTATATATATACATATATATATTTATATACAATGATGTATATATATATATACATATATATAAATATATAAATATACATATATACATATATATATAAATTTTAAAAGTTATTTTCGAAATGTATTTTACCTGTGCGTCGGCCGGACGAGGGTTATGTTTTTATAATAAAAAATAAATTAAAAAAATATTGAATGAAATTTGTTTGGGTTGAGGGGAAGGGACGACGTTGGCCGTACCCTCCCCTTGTCCCCTTTCTGCATGTGGGGACTTCCCACAGACTGTTGTGTGCAACAGTCCTCAGTGTACTGCGCTTGGCAGTTTAAAAGACTGTGATTTATGTTTTTATTTTGTTCTATGATTTATTTTATTCATTTTTTTTAATATATATATATTATAATTATAATAAAGTACTGACATGGGTACGATTTGAGTACCCAGTTAGCCAGATTTAAAAAAAAAAAAAATTGAACAAAATAGAAAAGTAAATATACATATACTTTATATGTATATATATATTTATATATGCAATTATTTGTATATATATAAAATATAAATGTTATGATTTATTGATTTTGATTTAACTATGGAACTATGAAATTTAGTTATGTTGGTTAATTAAAAAGAAGCAAATTAAATATTTATATCAAAACTATTATTGAACTCTTATTTCAAATTGTATCGAGGAAAATGGAAGTTATAAATGAAATTGAACCAGTTGTTTATTTTTGAGTTGCGAAATAAATGTGCAAAAATTAAAATGGTTCCTTGAGTTATGACATCTTGTGATTTTTGTTATTTTGGCTTTTCGATGTGGGAACCCAGTTGATTTTATGAACCCGTTTATTGATGTTGAAAACCTTAGGCTTCCAGAGGCTTAATTTTATTGTTGGATGTTTATCCTCGTTTTATGTGCTCTTGATGTAGCAAGATATTGGTATTATTATTTTGAAAGGGTTGTACAAGTTTTGTTGAGACTCTGATTATGTGTTTTTGCGAGATGGGTAATTCCTCACATGTCATTGGTTGAGTTTTAATGCCTTGTTCTTTACGGTACAACCCTTGATTTTCAGTATGTTTTGGGGTCTTCAGGGAGAGTGGCTCTTCGTGGGGGTCAGTGCCTCAAAAGGAGGAATGGCTCAAGATAACCCATGTAAGAGTAGATTAACAAGTGAAAACCTAATAATAGAACTTAGGGGGATGGGTAGTAAAAACATATAAGATAATCTTGGATACCTTGTCTATCCATTAGGGCTACTACAGACTAATGGTAGACTGAGAAGGCAGTGGTTGGCAAAGTCGTTACCTCATCCTTGGGAGAGGTTAATGGCTCCGCATGAGTCACCCTATGGGGCCAACGCCTCAAGTAGGAGGAAGGGCCAGGATAACCATAGATGGGGGTCAACGCCTCATGTTTGAGGAAGGGCCAGGATAACCCATGTAGGCTATGCGATGACACTCTCCACTTGTTGCCCTTGTGCTCTATCTTCTTGGTTTCCTCTAGAAGTGTATTATGATTATGGTTTTGGATTTACTTGGCATGTGGTTAATGGTTACTGCCTTGGTTTATTTATGATATGTTTTATGGCTCTTTGCCTATTATGAGTGGATCCTTGTTGTTGTCGGTTATGATCTATGTATTCTGTATTGTTGCTTTTGGAGTTTTATTACCATGATGTTCTTTATTGGAGTTAGTCTTGTGGAATTCATGGTTGTGGTTACTTCCTTGTCACCTCTAAGCACGGGGGTGGGTTTTTCTAAAACCCACATGGTCGGGTGGAACGTGCTCCGCACCCATTGGGTTCCCCATCAATGTTCATTCTTCACAATATTCTTCAATTGGAGCTTGTACCAGATATTCATCTTGTATTCATACATTATTTGTACTATGTATTTATCCCACATGTATGGGAGGTTTCATTGTATTCATTTATTGAGAACTTGTAATGTATTAAATGATGATGTATTATTTATGCACCTTTGCAACCATTCATAATTTATGGGATTTATTATGGTTGTATCTGGAGATGTATTTATTCATATACTTATGGATACATAGATGTTACCTTTGGAAATGGATATTGTAATGGTTATGATGGATGTAAGATTTATTATGTTATTTAGCTTTTTCTGTAATTCTCCGTTTTGAGTTGTTTATGCAATGTGACCTTGCGTTCCCCAGAGGACTTGCCGTTATGATGTTAATGTGTAATGTAATTATGTTTTGATGGTTCATAATTATGTGTACTTTTTATTATTAAAAAAAAAATGTGTGCATTGTTTGGTCCTTTGGAGTTTGCACGACGGGCATTACACTTTCATCATGACAAAGGCATAATACATTCATGCATGTTGTTGAGCTAAGATAGTAAATGTATCATTCAAGATCTACTTGAAAGCATTGTTTCACATCTTATTCAAGGATCAAGATCCACATTCTTCATGGCCAGTTCATGTTAGTTTGCAGATTTACATGTTCCAAGACATCTTCCAAGGTATCAACATTGCATATTTCATGTTTCATGCTTCAATTGCATCATTTCATCATTTGGTTTAATTACCTAAAAGGAGTTTGACCAAGGAAAACCTCTATTTACTAACAATCAACAATTTTTTCTTCTCTTGAGTGTGTGTTTGTAGATTTACAAGTTGAAGATTAAGTGGAGAAGAAGTTTGAAGAAAAATTACAAAAGTTGTCAAGTTGCAATGTTGACCTACATAGTGCAAGAAGACATAATTGAAGTATAAAATTTGTTACAAGTTTGCGAGAGCTAACGAACAAGGATCTGAGAGTGCAAACATCAAGGAAAATAACCTAGATCTCATTTTTAGAAACCCTAATAGGGACACATTTTCTACCAAAGTCGAATGAGTCCTTTATGCCCTAAAAATAGGCTTCTTGCAACAAGGTACACATCATTTTAAGCTCTCAAAACTTCCCTTTTCATTTCTATAACAGTTGGGATTAGTTTCTAATTGTTATTGGCATGTTTGTCCCTCATAATTGAATGTTTTAGTGGTGAGATTTAGTGGTTCATCATTTTGATTAATTCATTTTGATGCATAACCTATCATTCACCATTAAACAAAAAACCATCTTTTGAAACACCAAATCTCAAACCATCTTGAATAAAAAAGATACCAACACCATAAAAAACTTTAGAATAGCAAGACCTGAAACATAACTGTGGAGAAATGAGGAGTAGAAACATTTCTCCTAGACACCTCTACAATGCATAGTCACACACTAGTAAATGCAACTTCTTCTGAACAATGATCCAACACACCAAATCTTGAATATAACACCTTTGAACTACTCTCATCAACATATATAAATCGCACAAGAAGATCTTCAACCTAGAAGAAATGAAAAGAAAAACCAAAACACAACTTTGTCACTTAGAACACCACTGCAACACACTACTTCCTCTTTTTATCAAATCTTCTCAAAATCACTTGAAAACCAAGCACCAAAGACACATTGTCAACATATTTAACACTTTGATATCCGTAGAGAGAAGCTTATCAAAGCAACACTAGAGGTTGACACTAGTTGCGTTATTAATGACAAAATAATGCAACTAATCAAAGCATCAACTACTCACACACAAGACAGGCTTGTTGACATCAATAACAACACAAAATGTTCATACTTGCAACAAGGTCTATAAGGTGTGAACTCATAAAAATGTGTTGGAAGGAAAAGTCACACCAGGTCTATTGGCCTTCCATACATCAACCATGCAAAAATTTATACTTCCTAATAACTTTGATAAGGTGCCACAGCATGATCAAGATGTTATGCCACTGCTACACTAAGTTCAACTTCTATGAACAAAGTGAAGCAAGAAATTCCAATGTAATAATGCCATTGTACTAATGCCAATGCAATAATACTAATGTATGCCCCCACTTTAAAGGAATTGTTAAACACCATGTTGTGAGCAATTAGTTTAAAGTAGAAAATGATAAATACCAATTGATTAAAGGGCCAAGAGAGCTTATTTGGAAATCCCTATGCCAAATATATGTTTCCGACTAAATCCGCATCATGAAAAAAGAGGTTTCCCCCACATGCAATTGTAATGTCCATTTTCTTGAATTTTTTAAAAATAGCTAATTACTAATTTTAGTAGGTTGAGTTTCCAAAAATAGCAAGTCAAGTCCTTCATCAAAACTAGGAAAGTTGTTTTCTCAAGGTGAATTAATTAAGATAATTTGGGAGGTTAATTATCAAAGGTTTATGAAATATTTAATTTAGCCAAGTTGGGCATGGCTTTTTGGAAAAATAAAAAAATGATTTTATGGACTTGTGAAGTGGTGCAGGAAATAGAAATATTTGATTATTTCCCTCAAGAGTATTTTATTTTTTTCTTTTACAATTGGCAGTGGGAGTTACACAGTTTTAATGCAAGCATATTTCCTAGAGCTTTGGGATTTGGGCACCCACATTGGTGGTTACAAATTTTTGGTGTATTTATTGTTGTATGTTGCTTTTTGGAGGCATTCTTACATATTTTCCTTTATAAATTTTTGTATTCTTTTGAGGCCGGAAAACTAAAGAAGAAAGAATCTTCGAGGCTAGTAAACCAAAGAGATTGAAGCTTGAAGTCAGTGGTTTTGATAGTCTCAAGGTGTAGTTTCACTCAAGAATTGCCAATGTGTTGAACAATTGAAGTTTATTTCAATATTTTGTATTTTTTTGTAACCCGTGGAAGTGTGATATTTGGGGTTTGAGTGATTTATCTACTGTAGATGTTAATGAAATATTTTTGGATGTTTTTTTTTTATATCTCATGGTATTTTATGTTATTTTACCATAATAAACATTGGCGTAGAGTTTAGAGAGTTTCCTTGCAAGTTGGGTTTGTTTTAGTATGTGTTTAGGCTTCATATTTGTTGTATGTTTTGAGCATAGTTGCAATAGATGTATATTACTATTATCAACTATATGATATATAAATAATAATGTATTCTCATATTAAAAATCAGTAAAATACATTCTCCTTTGGTTGCATCAAGCTTTTGGTTATTTAATGGTGTTTTTGAAGCAATTTCTTGAATATCTAATTTCTTGGTTTAATCATATTCACAATTCCTAATATAGTTAATTAGAGAAGTACTAAATTTCATTTAATTTATAGAAAGGGACATTACAACAATTGAAAGATAATACATAAGGGATCCATTGATTTGGGGTCAACGTATGTCTTTTCTAAAGTGATAAAATAGAGATTAGAATTGTCATCATTCCTCGAATACCTCATGGAACAACAAACAAAATGGAGGAATGATAGATAGAGAGAAAAAATAAAGAGAAGCTTTTGGGTCAACATGGAAATGTACTAAATGTCTCAATTCCTTGCATCATCCCCAAATGGAAAACATAAGACAATGAAAAGACAATGTTTATGACAAATAGAAGAAGACATATACAAATATAAGAATATCATGGAAGATTTTATTCCTTTGTATCCTTGCACCAACAAAGTAACAAGGGTCATCCAAAGAAAGATCATGAATATAAATACACGGCAAGCAACACAATATGGGGGATCACATTAAGCACATATGTGCAATTACAAAGAATATAGAAAGAACAAAGCTAGTATGACACATGTGAGCCAACCTAAAGCAAGTCGTCTACATCCCAATCTTGTTCATCATATATAGAAGGCGGATAACTAGACAAAGGGGTAAAAACAAGTGTCGTACTAGGATCCAATCACTAGTTTAAACATGTGGTGATGCACTCTTTTAAGGAGGATCATCATAGTTGCACTCATCTATGTTCATAAAAGAGGAAAATAATAAATTCATCTCATTATGTACTTCCTCATCAATCTTAACAATCTCATCATCATCATCCAAGTTAATCACAATAGGAGGTCTAATGACAATGTCCATTATATGCTCACGTTTTTGTTATTGCGAAGGAGGAGAATCATCAAGATTTTTTTGAGTTAGTTTATGATCTTTGTTTGTTAGTTTATTATTTTCTTCTAATAGAAAAGCAATATAATGATTCTATTCCTACAATTTAGCATTTCAATTTCTTCTTGCATGGTTTTAAAATTGTGATGGTGTAGGAGTGGGTTTATCAACCATTGGTTTCTTTTCTTCTTGTAAGGGAGGAATGGAAGGAACCATCAAAGGTTGAGAAACTACTATCTCTTTAGGTATATAAACTTGTTTGATCTTAGGAGGCATCAAAGGAGTTGTATTTTTATCTCTTGGTCTTTTGTAGGAAATTGGTGGATGAGTTGTGTTGGACTTATCTTGGTTACTTAGAAGGGCTTTTGGTTCAAGTGTTGGTTCATCAAAGATAGGTTGGGGAGTAGGAACAACCATAAACTCAAGAATGTTGCTAAGAGATAATTCCACTATGTGCTTTGCCTTGAACTTTTGATAGGATTTGAAAAAGAAGTCTTCACGAGGCTTTATAGGTTAAATAGGTTTAGGCCAAAAGAAATACAATGAAATGTTTCCACAAGAAGACAAAGGATTAAAACCACTATAAGTGACAGTAAAAAATTTATTTGCAAATGGAAATTTTCACGCACTTATGAACTACTAATGGGACAACATCCATGGAGTGTAGCCATGGATAGCCTAACTTCACACAGAATTGATCTGACATCAAGATGATGGAGAATGAGACATCTAATTGCTTTGGTCTGAATTTTAATGGGGAAAGTGATCAAACGTATAATAGGGAGGGCAAAACCATCATGAATTTTGATCCATGCTTTCTATTTTTCATAATAATCTTGGTAAATTTCATGCAAAAATAAGAATTCCTTAGTGATTACATTTTCTACATAGATAAGATCAATTAATATCCCAATTGTAGGCTCATCATTGATTCTTCCAGCTATGTAAAGAGGATAATTGTGTGCATGTTTAAGTATATCACTATGTGAGAAAACAATATCCATAGACAAGTTGGCTTGGACCTTACGAGGTTTAAAGTTAATGAATCTTATCAAATTATGTAGATCATCCTCATTGTCACTGTTGTCACCATTAGTTATTTCTTGTATGTTGTCAACATTTGCCACATCATTCTTAGTATCACTAGCTTTAACAAGTGAAATGGAGTGGCTCAGCATTGGATTGGTAAAGATATGCAAATTTTGATGGGGTGGGGAAACAAATTTATTTCCTTGATCATTAACACCACCCAACTGGATGTGATTAGAATCAATGAGGTCTTGCACTAAATTTTTAAGATGTATACACCATTCTGTATCATGTCCATTTTATCAATGATATTTGAAAAAAAGCATTGGGATCATAGTTTAGAGGTAAAGGCTTGGTTGTATCAAGAGGTGTAATGGGAGGTAAGGTGATTAGTTCTTGCTCAAGATTTGTAACATGATTGAATGGAGGTTATTGGGTAGTAGGGTGAATTGCCTATTATTTTCTCTAAATTGGTATGGAGTTTTTTTATGGAATTAACTTGAGGTTAAACATGATGGGTTGGTTGAGGTTGACTTATTTGTATAAAGATCTTGTTTGGTTTCTTGAATGGTTAAATTTTTTTATGATGCATAGTTTTGGATTTCTTAGGATGGGTTGAAGGAGTTTGTATGTACATTGATTAAGTGAGTTCTCATAATCAAGAAGAGTTGTGTATAAGTGTATAAAAGAGGGAAATATAATCATCCCAAGCTTGTATTAAATATTTGTTTGTAAATTACAAATAAACATTCTTTGAAAATCAGCATCAAGAAGCTTAATGTTGATTTGTGAGTAAATTAGTTGATAATGAGCTATAAAATCAGTGACCTTTTCATCTGTATGTTGTTTACATTGAATGAGATCAAGTAGAGCCATCTTAGGACCAATGTGCACTTGGAAATGGTTTAGAAAGGAGTCAACAATCTCATTGAATGAGTTGGTTGAGTTATTTGGTAAGGAACAAAACTATTCCAAGGTTGTATCTTTCAAGGATCTTGGAAAAAGTTTAACCAAGTTTATCTTCAAAAATGAATTCACTACATAAGGTTGGGTGTTGCCACAATAATGGGTTACACTTTCTGGGACATCCTATTTTTTGCTAAAATCACATATTTTTAGAAAATATAATGATTTAAGCCTTGAAAGGTTCCATTTGAAGGATTTTAATTGAAGAGGGTTTGATCAAACCCCCTTAAATCAAACCCCCTTATATAAAACCCCGCTAGTTTTAAACCATACCTATAATGGAGTCTCCTCTACACCTATCAAAATGTTGATAAAAAACCACTTTTGATTTACCTTTTGGGGGATCAAATCAATTAATTTAAAATTTATGTTTTGTAAGTATGTCTAGTCCTTATTATAAGCTTCCAAAATATTATAATTTTAAATATATTTAACTTATTATTATATTTATTTTTTATTTCTTGTGAATGTAGGTTTTTCAGCAAAAATCAAGCTCTCTGTTCTACACATTTGGAAAAAATAGTAGATTACCATTTTTTTTTTGAAAAAACATATATGCTCTTGGTATTGATGTCCTTGAACCAACAAAATAATTATAATAATTTCTATACAACAAAAAAGGTTATGTTATACAATAAACCTATGTCTAAATTATAATTGGTTTGACTTCAAAACTTAATTAAGAAAAAAATATTCAATAAAAAATTATGAAACCAAATGAAGCAACTAGATATTGTAGTTATAAATCTAAATTAATAAAAAAAGAGAATCTTATCCTCCATAGAAAAAAGGTTACTTATATAGTAAACATCACTCTTTAAAAATGTTGTTTACTGTTAAAAACTAGTTATCAAAGGAGATGGAAAAATAAATGCAATTGATTCCAAAAATTATAAGAAAAATATATTTAGAATCTACAGAAAAAATGACACAAATGATTAATTTGCATCATCTTCAAATTCCTCATGGTTTAGCTGCTATAGGTGTCCGAAAGTGAAGATTTAGTTAAAAAAAATCAGTTCAATGTCAAGTTTGACCAAAAAGAGTAATCCACAATTGTGGGATCACCCAACTGTGTATGCCAAAACATGGCTGCTAGGATATTCTTTACCACTATATTACTCAAATATAGGAATCTTTAAATACCTTGTGGAATTTTCATTCTCAATATCTCCAATGATAATGGGTAACTTCTTTTGGGATATTGTGAAGGTTGGTCATTTTGATTTTGCTTCAATGTTTCTATTTGTTGTTGGAGGGTTGTGGCATTTTGCAAAAGTTGGTTTATGAAAAAATCAAATTGGTTGTGTTTTGAGATGGAGGGGAATATGGTGGAGGTGTATATGTGTTTGGAGGACAAGTGAATTGCAAGTTTGTGAGACGTGGGAGGTTTGGTCATATAATATTTGAATTCACAAAGCTAAAAGGATTCCTAGTGGAAATACACAATGTTGGATTGATATTGTTGGTTGGTTACATTGCTGTAGTGATGGTTGAATGCATGTATGTAGGAATAGAGGCTATGTTTGAAGGGAGAGGAATCTGATTTCCTCCTTTACTTTGGGTGTAACCCAAAGTTTGAGCACAACTAGCCATTGTAGGAATAAGGCTATCAATAATGTGAGCTAGGATATGCACAATCTCTATTCCATGTTCATTATCAAGCATTCTTCTTATGTTATCTATGATAGGAACCATAGTACCAAAAATATAGTCTGTACTCATAAAACCTTTAATTTTTTCTAAGGCTTTATACATTTATTTGAGTTTATCTTGAGGGATATGAGTAACAATGGTTTTAAAATTAGTGGAAGTGATGGTCATAACACTTGTACTATTAGGGATAAAATCCAACATGGGTTGACTAGTGTCAACACTATAAGTGAAATTGGAAAACCCAAAATCATTAGTGGATGTACCAGCATAGGATGCCATGAGTCTCAAACTACATCTCATTAAAGTATTGTCAATAGGAAACTAGGTTGTAATACTCATAAAAAATTCACCAAACCAAAAGTGTACACAAATTGGACAAAGAGCACTAAATAGAGATAGTAAACACTAAGAAATAAGAAGCACAATGTAAGTATTGACGAAGATATTTGCAATTTTTAGATTTGGAAATGATAATTGACTTATTTAAATGCAAGGACCTAAAAATGATTTTAAACAATGCACTTTTTCTCACTAATTGAACTAGATGCAAACAACTATAGAAAATGTAATTTTTGGAACTAAAATAGAGATCTACATGTACAACAAAGTGAATTTTAGACAAAGATTGATAAATATGCAAAAATTTAGAAAACTGTCTGTACAAGGACAGGTTCGCCCTAAGGTGAATGAGTCCTTGGATGGGGCTCTGAGAAATGAAATTTTGAATGCTTACTTTTATATTTAAGCTCATTGTTCCTAATTGTAAATAGATTCTTTAGTGATAGAATTTCCAAAAATTAAGATGAAATGAACTACAAATTATGACAATGTATGAACAAAATGACAACTTTCTTGAATACAATTTTTGATGTAAATGACTAAAACACACTTTTATGCAATCTGTACAATGCAAAATCTATGCAATATTTTTGGATTTTTATGAATTTGAATGATGCACCTGTATGTAATATGTAACCCTAAATGCAATATTTTTGGATTTTTCTAGGGTTTCAATGATCTCCAAATTAGAAAATATGATGTACAATGTCGGGTTCACCAAAATGAAATATAGTGAACAAGCCACCTTAACAACCTTAGGTTCACCAAAATGAAATGTTTGGAAAAGGGGGGGTGATTAAAATGGGGTGTCTTATGTCATTTATACAAAGAACTTAGGAACTGATGGTCTCCTTCTTCCAAAATTTCATTGAAATGAAGGGATTGCAAGGTGTAGAGATTGACTTTCAACCTTAAGGTGAACCATAAAACCCGAATCACTGGGTTCTTAGGACAGTAGGATTTGGAATTAAGTGAAAATGATTTGATACAACTAAAGTAATGAAACAATAAGACCTAGATGATAAAATGTAAGACCTAGAAGATACAAAAACTAAAATCATAGTTTGTAGGAAGATCTGTGAAGGGTCTAGACACATGCACTTGGTATTACAAATTGTGCTGAGCACTACTAGAGGACAGGTTCACCCTAGGGCGAATGAGTCCTAGTTAGAGTGTCTAGAATAAGTTTTGATAATCCTTTGATGTGGGATCTTGGCTTCAGTTTGACATAGGTCCCATTATCAAAAAAGTCAAAAATAAAATATGCAATTAAGTTTTCATGGCTTGACAAAAATGGTGACAACTTATGCAATGTTGTAAAAATTTTCATTGATATCCTTTTAATTCTTTCACTTGTAATCTGCACATACAAAGACATAAAAATATGTTTGTTTTGAATGGGGGTTTACCTTAGTCAAATTTCATGTTTGGTAACTAAACCTTGATAGAATGATAATTGGTAAATGAAAGGAATGATGAATGAACACTTGCTTGCTACAACTCACCAAACCTTTAATGGCTTCCCTTAGAGGACTAAAGTCAAACACATAACTCCAAGGAATCAAATCTTACTTTGCTTGATATGTTGGAAACTTGAATGCTTAGATGCTTTAGGATCAACAATGCATATTAGCCTTCACAAGATGACATGAACACACATAAGCTTGAATATGATGATAGGATCTTGAATGTTGCAACAAATGAATGATAAACTTGCTCTTCAATGCTCTTGACAATAATATTTTCTCATAGGATTTCTCTCATAAAGTGTGTTGGAATTCTTAGATTTGAATTGATAAAATTTATGTATTTATAGGTGTTTATCTTATTTCCTGAAAAATTAGATTCTAAAAGTTGACAATTGTATATGAAATTTGAATCATTAAAAGATTGCTAAAAATATATTAAGAATTTGGGACCTAGGACCTTAGGAGGACCCATTCACCCTTGGGTGAGTGGGTTCAGTCACAAAAGTTGAGGACACATTCATTTTAGTGTGATTAAAATATTAATTGCATTAATTAAATATAGGTTTCCCTTTTAGAAAATAAGAAAAATAAGGCTTTGGAATGCATAATTTGACAAATTAGAAGCTTGATTAAGTCCAATTAATTAAGGGACCCAACATAGTGTGAAATTGTAAAGGTATACAATTTCCTACAGTACAAAATCATTTATTGGAAAGTGCAAATTGACACCAAAAGATCAAGTAGTGTCCTTGGTGGTCCATTTTTTTTAGTTTGGACATCATTAATTTTAAATGGTATTATATGGTCACATTTGTTTTGTCCTCTAGTTATTTAATGTCTAATGTAATGTAATTACAAATTAACCATGATCAAGCATAAAACATCTAAAACATTTCACTTATTTGATAAAAAAAGGCCTTACATTTTACATCTATAATGGGAGAACATAAACTCAAACCTCTCAACTTAAAATGTTTGTAGACTGTTATGTAAAAATAGTCATTTTATATTAGAATTGTTATTAATTTAAAAAAAAAAGATTTATTTTATACAAAGTTTATAAATGATATCATGTTGAATAATAAACTCAAGTTTGAGCCTTCCAGTAAGGTAAAAAGCCATCATTACTAGATGATAAAAGTTTTACCACAATAATATTCAACAATATATTATTACAAATTGGCAGAAAATGATAGAACTCAAGACATGAAAAGGTATACCCTGCAATACAAAAGAATGTGATCTAGAAGATAAGATTGTACAAGCCACCAATATCATTATGTCAACATCTAAACAAATAACTAGAAAGTTTGCATACTTGAGGTTTGCATAAGATGGTCACCATCTTCAATGCAAACATTAGATGTAAAATAACCTTACACCAAAAAAATAAAAAAATAAAATTAAACTCATCATTGAACTATATAACTATTTCATTTTTTCCTTTTGAATCTACACCATCTTACTTTCTCTCTTATCTTATTTGCCTCGAGTTAAGATGAAACATATATACCAATTAGATTCATTTATTCATATCATGTAATATAGTTTTACTCTAGAGATGAGACACTTCAGTCATGTACCATAGAAAAAGACGAGAATAAAAATTTGGAAAAGTGTGCTAGGAAAAGTTAGAAATGTTAGCTTTAGCTCTATTTGAATGAAAAATTTATCCAATAAATATCAAAGTACTTAAATGATTCAAAAGTTAATTTTGGGTACTCTAGTAACCAAATCTTTAGTCGGTATTGGGTAATCAAATACAATCATGAAAAATATACCTGATAAAAGAGGAATATATTGCTTGCAGCCAATAATGAGATCCCAACCATGTGATATTCATTTAGTTTACAAATAATGAGCTATGCATTTGACTTCTATTGCTCCGTCCCTTCAACTGAGATGTAGAAATGACTGGCTGGCGTATTAGCATGATCACTTCTTGGGATTTCTGTGTAATCTTCGTTGAATATCTTCTGCCCCATGATTAGACATGTTAATCTCTTGAGTTCATGATTTGCATTTGGGGTTTGTGGTATGTCTAATCTTGTTTAATTATGGTCTGTAATTTGATGCCATGGTGGAAACGCACGAGAGATATATAATCTTTTTGGCTTTAGGAAAATTCACCATCAGTAATTCACCGACGGAAAATTCACCTTCAACAATTCACCGCAGGAAAATTCACTGTCACTAGCAATTCACCGTCAGGGAAAATTAACTGCCAAAAATATGCAATTAATTTTTTGTGCAGTGAATTGTCATGATGGTGAATTTTCCCACGGTGAATTGTTGGCAGTGAATTTTCTGTCCATGAATTGCTGACGGTGAATTTACTGTATGCCAATCTTTTCCTATACTCAAATATCTGCTTCTATACAGCTAAATAGATTCAAGTACATACTATTTGTAATTATCAAATATAGATTTTATCGTTTGTGTGCCAGTAATGTTTGATACATCAATTATTAGCCAGAAGACAAACGACATGACAGGAAATTTTTGAATTTGATGTATAAGAGATTTGATTGGTTTCAAATAACTTGGTGGATCAAACTATATTAATATTAACATTTGTAACTGCATCAGATAAAGTCATCAGCGATCAATATAGGAGATCCTTCATTTGATTCGACTAGATAAAAAGCTGGAATATGTATCTTTTAGTGACAATCTAACAGATAAAGATTGTCAAGCAAGTTACATTTGCTTTTGTTATAGGAGATGACACTGAAAAGATTGATTGCAGGTGAGAAAGAATCTTCACTCTCTAGAAGATGAATACACTGCCTTAACCACTATTATGCCAAGAAAATGAAAACAATGCATACGTAAGAGATATTGAAATGGTATGACAGAGAAAAATTGAAATAGTGCATATGACACAAGCAAAGTTAAATTCCAGAAGGCATTACATTCTTTAATAAACCTAACTACATATACGGCTACCCAACTAGAATGACATTTTTCTTATTATGACATTATTATTAGCTTAGTATTGATTTAATACTTCAATGCAAACATCATTTTTATGTAGAATTCCTTCTGGGATAGAAAAAAAATATGAGAAAGAATAACATGAGAATGTTGGAAAAATGGGTAGTCCAACCAACCTATTATATCTTTCAAAAGATTATAATTCATTTCAGTTGTCATATATCTCCTCAATTTATTAGATCCAGAAGAAATTGTCATGTATATTGAATTTAGAGTTTGTGCGAATGCAAGAGATAGACTCATTTTTTTTCATTCTCTTTTATTTTCAACGGTTGTAACTAAGTCTATTTTAGACATTGATAGGTATCCATATTAGTCATCATATCACCACTTTACTATCGATTTAAATCAAGAATTCACATGTAGAGAGGATGCTAGCAAATTTTGTGAAATCTGGCTTACTCTTGCTAGTTGAATTTTCTTGAGTGTTTTTAAAATCTTTTGAACAAATCCATATTATACATATCTTACAATATTTGCAACCAAAGAGAAAACACATTTTTTAAAACTTTATTTAGCATTGGAGTTAAAATTGATGCACCTATAAGACTACATTTTTATTTTTTTATTAAATCTAATATAACATCTCCTTATTAAAAAATAGCTACCATCTTAAAAAATTTAGACCTGCACTAAATTGGGATTTTAATATAATAAAGAGCACACTGAACAAATTATTTGAATAGAACATGTATCTCAAATCCAAATTATAATTATCACAAATGTACAATGATTCTAAATATTATGAGTCCCATATCAACATAAACTAGAGAGATTTAAGATTCAACATGTAACTATCAATAGGATATTGAGAAATTTTGCATGCCTTAACTTGTTTGTTGGTTTTGTAGTGATTGTATATCTTATATGATATTTTGCTTAATCTTTTCGATAATTTTATTTCTTAGATATGTAAATTTTTAGATGATGCATCTCATCCTATAGTTGTCAAAACCAATAACTACATACCTTGGAGCATAAGTGCTAGTGTCCTAGATAATACTAGCTATTGATAATTTTCTATTGTTATTGGATGAACATTTAGTTTTGTTGATATATTAGATTCATGATCTTTCAAATAGCTTTATACGATCTAGTAATTGGTGGAATAAATAACCTTTTTCTCCACCCATATTCATGTGTCATAATTTTTAAAGAGTGTAAATAAACTAATCATATGCTCACTACATAAAGGGATCCATTTAGCTATATAAATAGATTTGTTTAAAAAACATGATATAATGCATTTAATAAATTAGGATGAGCTTTGTATGTCCTCTAATTTTTTTTGGTATAAAGCACCTTCTTATAATAGGTGGCTATTTTTATATCAAACTATCCAAGGAGAAAACCTAGAAAGGATAGCTCACCCATTACTATATGTTTAGTAGGATTTTTTTCCTTGAAGAAACAAGAGAAATTATACATACTTTTTCTATAGAAATCCCATTTTATTTTCTCAATAATGATTAGAAGGTCATGTACATTATAAATATCCTCATATAATTATAGCTACATTTTATACATAACACTTAAACTTATATTAATTATTAGAGATAATAAGTATTATCTTTCTTCAACATTCAAATTGAATTTAGTTTTAGGATCAATTTAAAATATCAAAAATTAAATTATGCATTTCAAAAATGTAATATGATACAACTACTTGTTATTAAGGATAGTAATTAATTTGTTGCAAGAATGGAAATAGGAATGAATTCTTGTCATTGATGTCAACTGGTGAGTTGGTTATCTACTAGTTGTTGTTGGCTGTATATTGAGGATATTGAGAAAATTGTTAAAAAAAGGTTGCAAGTATTCAGCTGATGAGGATGTTGTTCTGGTGCTTGTGAACTATGTTTCTCTATGTTTTGATTGAGGTCTAAGAGAATTGTTGTTGGTTCGGATTTCTCTTTGTTGAAGTCTTATGGCTTGTGGTTCTAGAATTGTGTTGCCCTAGTTCTATTGAAGATGGTTTTGACATTTGGAAGCATCAAGCTTAATCGATATATGTGTTTTACATTAGTTTGTCTGACCATGTGTCAAGTAATATTTTCAAAGTTGATGAAGCGTGTTGGATCTATTATGGGTCCCAGTGAAGCGTGTGTATGGGTCAGCCTTATTCTAATTCCACCCTAGGATGTTTGGCACCAACCTACTTTGAATTTGAAGTTGGATGGCTGACTTTGTACCTTTTCAAGGTTGGAGATAGTATAAATACAAAATGTGCTAGTGATGAAAAATGTACATAAGAAAATAAGAAATATAAGTGAAAGAGAAGATGTGACTTTGATGCTATTCTTAAAGTGTGTGAGTTAGGTGTGTGGTTGTCCAGTGTGAAGCTTAACGTCGAGTTTCTGGATGTAGTGAGCAGATGGAAAAATCTATCATTCATGCAAGTTGATCAGTGATTGGGGTGAAATATTTGTTACAATTGGATTATTATTTCTCTATAACAAGCCTTCTTTTTCTTCTTTGTATCTCTATGGCAGTGAACCTTCCAAGTTGTAGCCCTGTGGACAGTGGGCCCTTATTTCAGGCAGTGAGCCTTTTTGTAATCTTTTTTTGATATTCTCTATAATGTGAGTTAATCCTCACTATGTTTTTTCCCTCACTAGGTTTTCCACGTAAATTCAGTGTTATTGTGTTTGTGCATTTGCATTTGATGGTTAATCACATAATTAGTTTATGCGTTAGTTCCGATAATTGAATTTAAGTTTATAATATGTGACAACTGATTCACCACCCCTCTCAGTTGTCCTATCCAAAAATTGGTATTAGAGCTTGGTTCCTTGGTGATGAACTTAACCGCTTGAGGAAGGTTTGGGATGGCTAGAAAAATGGTCATTGATTATCTAAGGTTTGATGGAACTAATTATGGTATTTGGAAAGTGTTGATAGAAGAATATCTGGAGTAGTACAGATATGATGTGGAGAAATCTTATAAGAATCCCTACACTCCTCCTACTAATGGTTTGAGTACACCTAATGAAATTAGAGCACATGAAGCAAATAACAAGGAAAAGTTCATCTTGAAGAATAGTTTGGTACATTCTGAGTTGATTAAGGTTCAAAACTTGAAGATAGCTAAGGAAGTTTGGGATGCCTTAGAAAGAGCGCTTAATGGTGATGAAAGGGTAAAAGAGGTAAAATTACAAAATTTGGAAACATAGTTTGATCTTATACATATGTTCGAAGATGAGAATGTTAAAGCCTATGTACAAAGATTGGATGAAGTAGTGGCTGGAATGTGATCTCTTGGCACTATTATAGATGAAACTACAATTGTAAAGAATATTCTCAGAACTCTTCCTGATGCTTATGTTGAAAAGGTGAGTGCTATTGAGAAGACTATAGATGATAAGACTTGTAATAAGGATTTGTTGCTAGGATTTTTGACATCATATGAGATGAGGAATCCGAATCTAAGAAGTGGAGGAAAAATAGAGACTACTTTTAAAGCTAGAAAAAATGAAGATCCAATTGAAGAGAACTTTGATGAAATCAAGGCTAAATTTGTAAGAAGAATGAGAAAAGGCTCCAGTAAATATGAAGGTAAATTGACTTTTAATTGTTTTAGTTGTGGAGAAATTGGTCACTATGCTACAAAGTGTCTGGAAAGACATAAAAAGAGTAAACAAAGATATCAGAAAGAAAAGAAAGGAAAGAATATTAATAGAGCTTACTATGTTAATGATGTCAAGTAAGGTGGCGATGACCCAAAACAACTCAAAATGATCATGACCAAACTAGAAACTAGCCCCTTCAACCCTCTTCACTCAACTTATCACAAATTCGCACCTAGTTGCTTGTAGCCTTCCAAATATGCTTTTTGGGGATAAATTTTAGAGAAGACTATACAGATTCAAACTAAACACCTTCAGAGATACACTTTTAGGCCTAACACAACATACCAAAAGAATCTATGAGGTTGTTTTGGAACTATATGGAGAATCAATTGACTCTCCCTGGTTTTAGGCCACCAAATATCCCACTTTTCCAAAGGAAGTACCCTCAAAACTCCTAGTTAATCACAAATCTCAATGAATAGTCTTTATTTAGGTTACAAGGCCTCAAAATACAACATCTTTTAGTGGAGCCATGACCTCTGGGGTACCTATCCTTGAAACCCTCACTTTTCCACTTTCCCAAGAGGGTTTAATGAAAATCCTATCTCTAGAACTTATCTAACCCAACCAATGCCTCCAATACTCCACAAATGACCTGTACAAACTCAATCATTCATCACATGGATAGTTCCATCAATATTTTAGCAAAACGCTACTTCAATACCCCATTTTCACTTGAAAAAATATGCAAGTTTTCCCTAGAGCACCACCCAAAACTTAACAACCTACCTCCTCTACCCTCTAAACCATGAGAAAACCTAGCCTACCATGGTAGAAGTCATTCCACTAAGGTATAGGCCTTGACATTAGGTGGAATGATTTATAGCATCATTTAACCCCTATCAAACCCTTCACTGGCTTTCTCAAGCTGTCATAGAAAATTGATGAAATCTCCCACCAATCTCAATGTCAGAATCTCAAACCTGAAGAAAATGGAAGATAATTCATGACTCTTCAGGAATGAATGAAGTACAAATAGATTACCAACTGCATGGGACCATAGTGTCCCTAGAAAATGTAGAATTACAGAGAAAATGCAAATAAATACGTTGTTATTGATATGAAAATTTCAATATAGCATTGATCAATCCTTGCTCGAGCCCTTCAGAGGATTTATATACTCATCACATTCAAAATTAACTACCCAAACATATATAACTACCTTTTGAACTCCTATGACCCTTCATCTTCTTGAAAAGTTGCAATTTTGCAATTTCTTGCTATGACAATTTTACATAATTTTACAACTTTTGACATTTTGACACAAATGACTCTCAAATGAGCTAATTACATGCAAAATTGTCTCAATATACCTTATTAAATGAAAAAATACCCCTAACACCTATACTTAACTTATTGACCCCTAATATAAGGGTATGTGCAGGATCATGATGGGCCAAAAAGTGGCGATATGATGGTTATATGTAGGGTATGTGGCTGATGACTTTTTTTTACCCAAAATTGATGAAACAAAAAGGGTTTTTAAAGGAGATTATAAAATTTCCACCAACATAAATTATGCTTTACTTTGAATTTAATAAATAATTATTATTCATTTTCTATTTGAATTACGACTAAAGTCTTGATTGATAGGCTGATTGAAAAAAATCTATAGCTTTCAAAGAGTATCACATTTTTGAATCTTAAACATGTATCACATTCTATGCTTCACATAATATAGGATTTAAAAAAAGAATTTCATGAATTTTTGACCAAGTTAAGGTGGTCAAACATACAAGTTTTATATTTTTAAAAAGTTATAATAAAAATTTATAATTAATTATTTACTTGGGAAAAAATTACAAAAAATATGCATCACATTGGGACATGATTCCTCTACTTATATCTAAAATTTTATAAAATATATTATCATTTTATTGTGGTTAGGGTGGTCGACATACACCTACTTATTTTTTCCCGAAATTGAAGTACTACTACATTGAAATTTCAAATTTTCACCAAATAGATTTTTTTTCTTAATATAAACCTAGTAGTTTAGAAACTACATTCAATTTGCTATAGATTCTATTCTTACATATTTTTGAAATAATATCGATAACTTATTCAAATTTTTATGTCAAGTTGCCTAACTCTGATTTTTCTAAAAATTTTGCCACTTAAGGGCATATTTTTTCCATGATGATCTTGCACATACTCATAAAGTTCATATGCTTGATGCTCCTACACCATACAACCCCCCTAAAAAATAACTCATGTCACATGACTACTGCCTTGAGACATGCTCTATCTCAATTCTTCCTTGCTTTCCACATACTCCCTAGTCTAGAAATCTCCTCTATTGGTTTAAACATTGAAAATTTGTATCATGTCACGCATCCTTGATCTTGTTTGCACATGGATATGACTCCATCTTTGCAATCAGACCTGATGGTTGTCTTCTACCTATCCCTTGATCAAAACATGATAATGTTCCTTACTTCATGCCTATAAACAAACACTTATCAAATGTTCCTTGAATTGACCTCCCCTTTAAATCTTAGCTTCATGCTTGTATCAGCCCTTAGTTCCTTGTCCACTTTGTCCTCTTATCACTGTCAACAAACCCTCTATCTTATCAGCCTCATACACCACTATACTATCATATCTATAACCCTTTGTACCTTCATATCATACTTTCCATGTGATCTTACTCCCAACCAATGGACACACTATTTGTCCTACTATGACATTAGTATTCCAATTCATTTCCAACTCACCCTTCAGTTCTAAATCCATTTTCTCACCTTTTGTCACAACATTCTTAAACTTGAAATGACTGTAGTACCCATCCTCTTGTTTTCTTTCTCAACCTTTGTAAATTCCATCTTACCAAACATAATCACCTTAGCCTCTTTATCCTTGCCTTTTTCCTCTTCCACTACTGGATTCAATGTAAATGTATGCCCATCCTTTTCTATGGTGTATGTATTTGCTCTTCCATCATATAGTGCATGCCTATCAAACTACCAGGGCCTTACAAGAAGTAGGTGGCAACAATCCACGTGTAAAATGTCACAAAGTACCTTGTCCTTGTAGCCACCAATTTGAAACTCACCAAAAGCTTGTTCATTAACCCAAAGTGATTTCCCATCATTTAACCAAGACACCTTATATGGAATTTCATGAGGGATCTTTTGCAAATTTAGTTTACTAACCATTTCACTTGATACCATATTCTCAGTAGAGCCCAAATATATGACAAATTTACATACCTTGTTCTTACACTCACACGTGGTCTTGAACAAACTCCTTCTTTGCATTGCTTCCTTCTCTTTGGTTTCCTTCAATAATTTCCTTCTCAACATCAATGACTCCCATACCTATAGGACAACAAGATACCTAGGAGATTTTTCACCTTCACTTTCTTCTTGGACTAATTGCACCCTCTTATTACTTCTTCTTTCACTCCCACTTGAAGTGGCACCAAAATTTTCAAGGAACTTGTATGATGGATTCCCAAATCCATTGAAATTGTAGCATCTTCTTGAAAAAATGTTTGAATTCCTTCCTCCACCAAATCTACCTCTAACACCTCTAAGTCCACCTCTAAAATCAAAACTTTTCTCTTTACCTTTTCCTTCACCTTCTTGTTCTTAATTTGGTTGCTTTGAAGTATGAAAGGTTTCTCTACCTCTTTCATTGTTGCCTCTACCTCTAATGGACTTATCTTGCCTTCTTTTTATCTTTTATTCCACCCTAATAGCCAATTGGAAACACTCTTCAATAGTCCTTGGGTTAGAAACAATCAATTCATCTTGTATATTGAATCTAAGATCACCTAGATACCTAGCCACATATTCATTTCTTCTTGACCTTATACTTAGCTTATAGAATTCATGAGTATATGTCTTAACATCTAAATCCTTTTTCTTCAAACCTTGTAATTTCTTATACAATTTCACTTCATAGTCTTTAGGAAGAAATTTACCTTTAAGATTTGTAACCATGTTTTCCCAAGAAACTATCCTTGACGTACCTTTCTTTCTTCTTTTAGCTTGCTCATAGTCACACCATAGAAGTGCATGACCTTTGAGTTTTGTCTTTGCTACCTTCACCTTCTGCTCATCAGAAACATCTCCACTTTCAAAGTGGTTTTCCATGGTTGCAATCCAATCAAGTAACTCTTCCTCATTCAAATTTCCACCATACATAGGCAAATCAACCTTTACCTTATGTGAATCACCTTTGATTGCCTTAAGCAACTTTTCCATCCTCTGATCTTTAGGGTCTAATTCTTCATCTACATCTTTATACTCTTCACCTTCTTCCTCAGAGTCACTTTCATCATTCTCAGATCTCATCTCTTCTCTTCCTTGTTTCTAGGGAAGCAAGCCTTGCTAACACAGTATTATGAGACTCCAAAAGCTTCACATGTTTCTCTTTTAACTCCTGCAATTCTCTAGCAACACCAACATTCTTCAAAGGCATCTTGTCTATGCAACTTCCAACCTTCTTCTATGCAAACTTCAACCAATCACCTATAAAGGATCTACTAAATGTGCTCTGATACCACTTGATATCAAGCAAAGTGGTGATGACCCAAACCAACTCAAAATGATCAGGACTAAACTAGAAATTAGCCCCTTCAACCCTATCCACTCAACTTATCACAAACTCACACCTAGTTGCTTGTAGCCTTCCAAATCTTCTTTTTGGGGATATCTTTTAGAGAAGACTATAACATCATTGAAACAAAATACGAATTAAAGCAATAACAAATAAATTAAAATTGAATCGTAAACTAAAGCTAAAAAAAAGAGAACAAAGGAAAGCTTAAACATAAACACAAAATGATCTAACCCAATATCTACATCCTTCCAAAAATGACCTCGATTGTCCTTCTCCATTTCGTCGTGATAGTATTCTTTCCCTTAGATTTTCAGTATATGTGCAAGTATACCCTTGATATATGTGATAAAAGTGAAGTATTGAAGATTAAACAAGTGCTCCAAAAGTCATCAGATTTCAGGAGGAGTTGCAATGATGAAAGCTAGGTCAATTTATAGAAAAATTTTCAAATGAGAGGCCGAGATTGAAAGATAGACAAATGATTCAAATTCAAATATTCGACATGCATTGAGATAAGTGTTAGTACTAACGTGAGTGATAAAAACTAAAAATAGAGATCAAGATTAAATAATGATTTAATCTCTTGTTGAAAGTATTTTAAAATTAGAAGAACAATGTTTGCATGAAAAGGATATAGATAGATTAAAGAAAATGATCTATTTGAATGCATGCATAAATTAATTAATTAATTAAAGATATTTAATTAATAAATGTCTACATGCATAAGAATTAAAACTAGATATCTAACTGGTTATGGCAAAGAGTTTATTCACGAAAGACAATTAGACATTGAATCAGGAGATACCTGACTGATTTAAATTGATCTTGAGTCAAGTGGAATGAATACTTAGATAACTTAAACAATTATCTAAATATAGAGGAATATGTCCAAAATAGACTTTTATGAATTAAATGATTATTTAAATCAACATTCAACATTTAAGGATTAAATTAAATAAATAATATTTATTTAATTAACCAAGGAAAGGATGAATAATTAAATAATTAAAGTATTTATTTAATGATAGTTAGAAATATGATTAGGATAAATTAAGTAATATTTTTTTTAATTTAAGAAAGTGGATAAAGTTGATTAGTGACGTAATTAAATAAAGAACATTTATTTAATTAATCAAAGTTTCAATAAAGATAATATGCATTAATTAAATAATTAAGTTTATTTAATTAATAGAGGAATAATGAACTTTAAAGAATAATTAAATAATTAACATTATTTAATCACGACTATGAAAACAAGAATTATGAAGAAATTTAAGTTGTAGGCTTAGACATTGATAGGTATTCATATTAGTCACCATATCACCACTTTATTATGGATTTAATCAAGAATTCACATGTAGAGAGGATGCTAGCAAATTTTGTGAAATTTAGCTTACTCTTGCTAGTTGAATTTTTAATTGAGATTTTTTAAAATCTTTTCAACAAATCCATATTATACATATCTTACAACATTTGCAACCAAAGAGAACACACATTTTTTAAGACTTTATTTAGCATTGTAGTTAAAATTGATTCACCTATAAAACTACAATTAATATTTTTTATAAAATCTAATATAACATCTCATTATGAAAAAATAGCTACCATCTATTAAAAAATTTAGACCTGCACTAAATTGGGATTTTAATATAATAATGAGTACACTGAACAAATGATTTGCAATAATTATAAAAAATGTACAATGATTCTAAATATTATGAGTCCCATATCAACATAAAATAGAGAGATTTAAGATTCAACATGTAACTATCAATAGGATATTGAGAAATTTTGCATGCCTCAACTTGTTTGTTGGTTTTGTAGTGATTGTATGTCTTATATGATATCTTTCTTAATCTTTTCGATATTTTTATTTCTTAGATATGTACATTTTTAGATGATGCATCTCATCCTATAGTTTTCAAAACCAATAACTTCATACCTTGGAGCATGAGTGCTAGTGTCCTAGAGAATAATAGCTATTGATAATTTTCTATTGTTATTGGATGAACTTTTAGTTTTGTTGATATATTAGATTCACAATCTTTCAAATAGCTTTATATGATGTAGTAATTGGTGGAATAAATAACCTTTTTCTCCACTCATATTCATGTGTCATATTTTTTTAATGAGTGTAAATAAACTAATCATATGCTCACTATATAAAGGGATCCATTTAGCTATATAAATAGATTTGTTTAAAAAACATGATATAATGCATTTAATAAATTAGGATGAGCTTTGTATGTCCTCTAATTTTTTTTGGTATAAAGCACCTTCTTATAATAGGTGGCTATATTTATATCAAAATATCCAAGGAGAAAACCTAGAAACGATAGCTCACCCATTACTATATGTTTAGTAGGATTTTTTTCCTTGAAGAAACAAGGGAAATTATACATACTTTTTCTATAGAAATCCCATTTTATTTCTTTGATAACATGATTAGAAGGTGATGTACATTATAAATATCCTCATATAATTATAGCTACATTTTATACATAACACTTAAACTTATATTAATTATTAGAGATAATAACTATTAGCTTTCTTCAACATTCAAATTGAATTTAGTTTTAGGATCAATTAAAAATATAAAAAATTAAATTATGCACTTCAAAAATGTAATATGATACAACTACTTGTTATTAAGGATATTATTTAATTTGTTGCAAGAATAGAAATAGGAATGAAGTGTTGTCATTGATGTCAACTGGTCAGGTGGTTATCTACTAGTTGTTGTTGATGTATATTGAGGATATTGAGAAAATTGTTAAAAGAAGGTTGTAGGTATTCAGTTGTTGAGGATGTTGTTTTGGTGCTTGTGAAGTATGTTTCTCTATGTTTAGATTGAGGTCCAGGAGAAATGTTGTTGGATTGAATTTCTCCTTGTTGAAGACTTATGGAATGTGGTTCTAGAATTTGTGTTGCCATGGTTCTATTGAAGATGGTTTGGACATTTGGTAGTAGCATACTTAATTGATATATGTGTTTTGCACTAGTTTGTCTGACCATGTGTCAAGTAATATTTTTGAAGTTGATGAAGTGTGTTGGATCTATTATGGGTCCCAGTGGAGCATGTGTATGGGGAACCCTTATTCTAATTCCACCCTAGGATGTTTGGCGCCGACCTAATTTAAATTTGAAGTTGGATGGCCGAATTTGTATCTTTTCAAGGTTGGAAATAGTATAAATACAAAATGATAGAAATTGTACATAAGAAAATAAGGAGGATAAGTGAAAGAGAAGACAAAAATTTTATGCTATTCTTAAAGTGTGTGAGATAGGTGTGTGGTTGTCTAGTGTGAAACGTAACGCCGAGTTTCTGGATGGAGTGAGTAGATGGTGAACTCTATCATTTGTGCAAGTTGATCAGTGATTGCAATGGGATCTTTGTTGCATTGGTATTATTGTCTCTCTATAACAAGTCTTCTTTGTATCTTTATGGCAGTGAGCCCTCCAAGTTGTAGCCCTATGTACAATGGGCCCTTATTTCAGGCAGCGATCCTTATCTTGGGTAGTGAGCCTTTTTGTAATCTGTTTTGATATTCTCTATAGTGTGAGTTAATCCTCACTATGGTTATTCCCTCATTAGGTATTCCATGTAAAATCAGTGTTAATGTGTTTGTGCATTTGCATTTGATGGTTAATCACATAATCAGTTTATGTGTTAGTTTTGATAATTGAATTTAAGGTTATAATATGCGACAACTGATTCACCCCCCCTCTCAATTGTCCTATCCAACAATTGGTATTAGAGCTTAACTTCTTGAGGAAGGTCCAAGATGGCTAGAAAAATGGTCTTTGATTATCTGAGGTTTGATTGAACTAATTATGGTATCTGGAAAGTGTTGATAGAAGCATATCTAGAGTATTGTAGATATGATGTGGAGAAAGCTTATAAGAATCCCTACACTCCTCCTGCTAATGGTATGAGTACACCTAAAGAAATTAGATCACATGAAGCGAATAACAAGGAAAATTTCATCTTGAAGAATAGTTTGGTACATTATGAGTTGATTAAGGTTCAAAACTTGAAGACAACTAAGGAAGTTTGGGATGCTTTAGAAAGAGTACTTGATGGTGATGAAAGGGTAAAAGAGGTAAAATTATAGAATTTGGAAACCTAGTTTGATCTTATACATATGTTTGAAGATGAGAATGTTAAAGCCTATGCACAAATATTAGATGAGGTAGTGGCTGGAATGTGATCTCTTGACACTATTATTAGATGAAACCAGAATTGTAATTAATATTCTCTTAACTCTTCCCGATGCTTAGAGTGAAAAGGTGAGTGCTATTGAGAAGACTATAGATTATAATACTTGTACTAAGGATTTTTTGCTAGGAATTTTGACATCTTATGAGATGAGGAATCCGAATCTAAGAAGTGGAGGAAAAATAGAGACTTGTTTTAAAGCTACAAAAACTGAAGATCCAGTTGAAGAGAACTTTTATGAAATCAAGGCTAACTTTGTAAGTAGAATGAGAAAAGGCTCCAATAAGTATGAAGGAAAATTGACCTTTAATTTTTTTAGTTGTGGAGAAATTGGTCACTATGCTACAAAGTGTCCGGAAGGAGCTAAAAAGAATAAAAAAAGATATGCAAAAGAAAAGAAAGGAAAGAAGATTAATAGAGCTTACTATGTTAATGATGTCAAGTAAGGTGGTGATGATCCAAACCAACTCAAAAGGATCATGAACAAACTAGAAACTAGCCCCTTCAACCCTATCCACTCAACTTATCACAAACTCACACCTAGTTGCTTGTAGCCTTCCAAATCTGATTTTTGGGGATATCTTTTGGAGAAGACTATACAAAGTCAAACTAAACACCTTCAAAGATACACTTTTAGGCTTAAAAAATCATACCAAAATATTCTATGAGGTTTTTTTGGAACTATATGGAGAATCAATTGATTGTCCCTGGTTTTAGACCACAAAATATCCCACTTTTCCAAAGGAAGTACCCTCAAATGTCCTAGTTAACCACAATTCTTAATGAAAATTCCTTAGTGAGGTTACAAGACCTCAAAATCCACCATCATTCAGTGGAGCCATGACCTCTAAGGTACCGAACCTTGAAACCCTCACTTTTCCACTTTCCCAAGAGGGTTTAATGAAAATCATATATCCATGGCTTATCTAACTCAACCAATGCCTCCAACACTCCAAAAATGACCTACACAAACTAAAACATCCATCACATGGATAGTTCCATCAATATTTTAGCAAAACCCTACTTCAATGCCCCATTTTCACTTGAAAAAACATGCAAGTTTTTCCTAGGGCACCACCCAAAACTTAAGAACATGCCTCCTCTAACCTCTAAACCATGAGAACACCTATCCTACCATAGTAGAAGTAATTCCACTAAGTTACATGCCTTGACAGTAGGAGGAATGACTTAGAGCATCATTTAACCCCAATCAAACC
Source organism: Sequoia sempervirens (assembly GCA_007258455.2). Taxonomy (NCBI): domain Eukaryota; kingdom Viridiplantae; phylum Streptophyta; class Pinopsida; order Cupressales; family Cupressaceae; genus Sequoia; species Sequoia sempervirens. Next base: position 29,837 of record VDFB02382714.1, read on the forward strand.
CTTCACTAGCTTTCTCAGCCTGTTACAAAAAATTGATGGAATCTCCCACCAATCTCAATGTTAGACTCTCAAACCTAAAGTGAATGGAAGTTAATTCATGCCTCTTTAGGAATAATGAAGTAAAAATTAATTACCAACTATACAAGACCGTATTGTCCTTGGAAAATGTAGAATTACATAGAAAATGCAAATAAACACATTATTATTGATATGAAATTTCAATACAACATTGATCAATCCTTGCTCAAGCCCTTCAGAGTATTTATATACTCGTCACATTCAAAATTAACCACCCAAATGTCTAAACTTCCTTTTGAACTCCTATGACCCTTCATCTTCTTGAAAAGTTGCATTTTTTCAATTTCTAACTGACAAATTTACATAAGTTTACAACTTTTGACATTTTGACACAAATGACCCAATTACATGTAAAATTGTCTCAATAGACCTTATTAAATGAAAAAATACCCCTAACACTTATACTTAACTTATTGACCCCTAATACAAATTTCATATGCTTGGTGCTCCTACACCGTACAATCCCCTTGAAAAATGACTCATGTCACATGAGTACTTCCTTGTGTCATGCTCTATCTTAGTTCCTCCTTGATTTCCACATACTCCCTGGTCCGAAAATCTCCTCCATTGGTTCAAACATTGAAATCTTGTATCATGTCTTGCATCCTTGATCTTGTTTGTACATGGCTATGACTCCATCTTTGTAATCAGGCCTGATGGTTGTCTTCTACCTATCCCTTGATCAAAACTTGATAATGCTCCTTCCTTCATGCCTACAAAAAAACACTTATCAAATGTCCCTTGAATTGACTACCCCTTTATCTTAGCTTCATGCTTACATTTTCCCTTAGATCCTTGTCCATTTTTTCCTCTTATCACTGTCAACAAACCCTCTATCTTATCACTCTCATGCACCACTGTACTATCATATCTATAACCCTCTATACCTTCAAATCCTACTTGCCCTATGATCTTACTCCCAACCAATGGACACACTATCTTTCCTACCATGACATTAGTATGCCAATTCACTTCCAACTCACCCTTTAATTCTAAATTAATCTTCACACCTTTTGTCACAACATTCTTAATCCTTGAAATGACTATAGTAACCATCCTCTTGTCTTCTTTCCAACCTTTGCAAATTCCCTCTTCCCAAACATAATCACCTTAGCCTCTTTACCCTTTCCTTTTTCCTCTTCCACTAGTGGATTCAATGTAAATGTATGCCCATCCTTTTCTATGGTGTATGTATTTTATCTTCCATCATATAGTGCATGCCTATCAAACTACCAGGGCCTTCCAAGAAGTAAATGGTAAAAATCCATGGGTAAAATATCGCAAAGTACCTTGTCGTTGTAACCACCAATTTGAAACTCAACAAAATATTGTTCATTAACCAAAAGTGATTTCCTATCATTTAACCAAGACACCTTATATGGAATTTCATGAGGGATCTTTTGCAAATTCAGTTTACTAACCATTTCACTTGATACCATATTCTTAGTATAGCCCGAATCTAAGACAACTTTGCATACCTTGTTCTTACACTTACACATGGTCTTGAACAAACTCCTTCTTTGCATTGCTTCCTTCTCTTTGGTTTCCTTCAATAATTTCCTTCTCAACATCAATGACTCCCATACCTCTAGGGTAGAAAGATAGCTAGGAGAGTTTTCACCTTCACTTTCTTCTTGGATCAATTGCACCCTCTTATCACTTCATCTTTCATTCCCACTTGAAGTGGCACCAAAATTTTCAGGGCACTTGTATGATGGATTCCGAAATTTATTTCAAGTATAGCATATTCTTGAAAACATATTTGAATTCCTTCCTCCACCAAATCTATCTCTAGCACCTCTAAATCCACCTCTAAAATTAGAACTTTTTTGTTTACCTTTTCCTTCAAATTCATGTTCTTCATTTGGTTGCTTTGAAGTATGAAATGTTCCTCTACCTCTTTGATTGCTGCCTCTACCTCTAATGGACTTATCTTTCCTTCTTTTTATCTTTTATTCCACCCTAATAGCCAATTGGAAACACTCTTCAATAGTCCTTGTGTTAGCAACAACCAATTCATCTTGTATATTGAATCTAAGATCACCTAGATACCTAGCCACATCTTTATTTCTTCCTCATCTTATACTTAGCTTATAGAATTCATGAGTATATGTCTTAACATCTAAATCCTTTTGCTTCAAACCTTGTAATTTCTTATATAATTTCACTTCATAGTCTTTAGGAAGAAATTTTCCTTTAAGATTTGCAACCATCCTATCCCAAGAAGCTACCCTTGACTTACCTTTCTTTCTTCTTTGAGCTTGCTCATAGTCCCATCATAGAAGTGCATGACCTTTGAGTTTTGTCTTTGCTACCTTCACCTTCTACTCATCAGAAACATCTTCACTTTCAAAATGCTTGGCCATGGCTACAATCCAATCAAGTAACTCTTCCTCATTCAAATTTTTACCATACATAGGAAAATCAACCTTTACCTTATGTGAATCACCTTTGACTACCTTAAGAACTTTGCCATCCTCTAATATTTAGGGTTTAATTCATCATCTACATCTTCATACTTTTCATCTTGTTCCTCGGAGTCACTTTCATCATTCTCAAATCTCATCTCTTCTCTTCCTTGTTTCTAGGGCAGCAAGCCTTGCTAACACAACATTATGAGAGTCCAAAAGCTTGGCATGTTTCTCTTTTAACTCCTGTAATTCTCTAGCAACACCAACATTCTTCAGAGGCATCTTGTCTATGCAACTTCCAACCTTCTTCTATACAAATTTCAACCAATCACCTACAAAGGATGTACTAACGGTGCTTTGATACCACCTGATATCAAGCAAAGTGGTGATGACCCAAACCAACTCAAAATGATTAGGACCAAACTAGAAACTAGCCCCTTCAATCCTGTCCACTCAACTTATCACAAACTCACACCTAGTTCCTTATAGCCTTCCTAATCTTCTTTTTGGGGATATCTTATAGAGAAGACTGTAAAATCATGAGAAAAGAAGAAGGATTAAAGCAATAATAAAGCAATTAAACTTGAATCATAAACTAAAGCTAAACAACAAAGCATAAATGGAAGCTTAGACATAAACATAGAATGATCTCACCCAATATCTACATCCTTCCATGAATGGCCTTGATTGTCCTTCTGCATTTCATCATGATAGTATTCTTCACCTCATATTTTAAGTATGTGTGTAATTATAGCCTTGATATATGTGATAGAAGCGAAGTATCAAAGATTAAATAAGTGATCCAAAAGTCATCAAATTTTGGGAGGAGTTGCAATGATCAAAGCTAGGTAAATTTATAGAAAATTGATCATTCAAATGAGAGACCGAGATTGAAAGATAGACGAATGATTCAGATTAAAAGATTCAACATGCATTGAGATAAGTGTTAGTACTGACGTGAGTGATAAAACCTAAAAAATAGAGATCAAGATTAAATAATGATTTGTTCTCTAGTTGAAAGTATTCAAAAATTAGAAGAATAATGTTTGCATGAAAAGGATATAGATAGATTAAAGAAAATGATTTGTTCGAATGCACAGATAAATTAATTAATTAAATAAATATATTTAATTAATAAATGTCTGCATGCATAAGAATTAAAACTAGATAACTGACTGGTTATGATAGAGAGGTTATTCGTGAGAGATAATCAGACACTGTATCAGGAGATAACTAACTGATTTAAATAGATATTGAGTCAAGTGGAAATGAATACTTAGATAACTTAAACAATTATCTAAATATAGAGGAATATGTCCAAAATAGACTTTTATGAATTAAATGATTATTTAATTCAACATTTGAGTTTAAGGATTAAATTAAATAAATAATATTTATTTAATTGATTGGGGAAAGGATGAATAATTAAATAATTAAAGTATTTATTTACTTTAAGAAAGAGGATAAAGTTGATTAGTGACGTAATTAAATAAAGAACATTTATTGAATTAATCAAAGTTTGAATAAAGATAATGTGAATTATTTAAATAATTATGTTTATTTATTTAATAGATGAATAATCAATTTTAGAGAATAATTAAATAATTAACATTATTTAATCACGACTATGAAATATGAATTATGAAGAAATTGAAGTCATAGGATTAGACCAAATTTTAGTGTCTACATTTCGCCCCCCTTTGATACAATGTCATTTTGGCGTTGTTTCAAAGAAAATCAATCAAAAACATGCCCTAGTCATGCCCTAGTGTGAAATAGGTGAAGGTATGCCCCCTGAGGAAAATTGACAAATTTTTGAAAAATTCCTAAAAATTTGGAAGTATTCTCGATTAGTTAATTTGATGGCCAAAAGTTTAATGGAGTTGACAAAAATCAGTTTGGAGGAAGTTTGATAGGTCAAACGGCCATCGGAAGATGGAAAATAGTTCATCTAGTTTAAAAGATTTTGAAAAATGCCACCAAAACCCTAGGTATAAATACAAATTGGGTAAAAAACCAATTCATTTTCACCTCTCAAGTTTAGAATTTCTAATTTTGTGCTCTAGAGCTCTAGCGAAAATGCCACCCATTCCTCACACTTCTCACTGTGGATATTGCATTCGGACATTTCGATGCCCCGTAGACACTGGACCCCTGGTAAGTACTTAGACATCGACTTTTGAAAAAAAAAATCTCACATTTGTAGGCATTTATTGCATTTTTATTCATGCGTCACTTTATTTTTCACAACATCTGAATATGCAATGAACACATCTGCATGCAAAATGTTGCATTTGAAAAATCACATTATAGGCTAGTGTAGGTTGTTTAAAAGTTGATCACATTTGTTTATTATTGCAACGCATATGTATTTTTGCACCTAATGTTTGATAGATAGGAGTGCATATTGATTTTTGTAACACATGTGTAATTTTTTTGTACGCATTTTCCTTTTGAATATTGATTTGGATGGATATGATTCTAGATTGTATGCATACACATTTTTGAAACACACTTGCATAGGAAAATGATGCATATGATGTTTTGAGATACATATGTAAAATGGAATGACGCAATTGAGTTTTTACAATGCATCTATTTTAAAATGATACATTTGATTTGTAGAAGATTTTGAAATGTTGGACTATAATAGGGTGTTTGTAATCTAACATGAGACATGCATTATCCCATTGCAAGTTGTATTGGATCCAATATATATGAGGGAGTCAAGACCATTGAGTTTTGACGTCTAGGATCGGTTGCGGAGTGGGGAGAGATGGTTTCTTTGGCACCTAGGTCTACACCATGTCACTTTTATGCCCACTATTTGGGAAAATTGAGGTTTATTGACTACTCTTTGTGAGCAATGGCACTCTGAGACATCTTCATTTCATCTACTTACAGGTGAGGCCACTATCACCCTAGAGGATGTATATAGGATATTGATACTATCGATTAGGGGTGTGAGGGTGATCTATGACACACAGAGGGGTTTTGCTGAGATGTATAGATATTATCCCCATGATGACATTAGATAGTTGGCAATTGACCATTATGAGGTTAGATGGCATGTTCTAGCTGAGAGATATCGTAGGATAGATTGTTTATTATGTACATTGATTAGAGGGGTAGTTCTTCTTGACCACCGAGGTCATGGATTTCCAGATGGATGTGGGGAGATGCTTGTAGGAATGTTAGAGAGATAGGAGGTATATGCTTGGGGCCCTTATTTTTTGGCCATGTTATATTTCCATTTGCATGATATTGCCTATAGAGAGTCATAGTCTATGAGTTGTGGTACCATGCTCCTGATGGTATGGGCATGGGAACACATAGCGATTTTCTATCTACCTATTACAATTGAGCTACAACAAGGATCTCCTTATGCCTTCTCTTATGTAGAGGAAAACACCCAGACTCATGTTGGAGACACCAGTTTCTATCAACATGTTATTGACAGGATGGTTTAGTTCATTTGGAGGCCCTATATGGATTTCCCACAGTGGCTAGATGAGGATGGACACCTGCCCTTCTGCAAAAAGATGTAGTATCTGATTGGTAGGACAGTGTCCCATGTACATATTATTTAGAGGAATTTTCTAGACTGGGTCCTAAGATAGTTTGGCGAGGTTCAGGATGAGCCTTGAGGATGAGTAGAGGATGCCTTATCTTCAAGGGAGGTGACCTTGTCAGGATCTGAGATTCCCATCGCCATAGAAGAGGTAGATATTGATGCTTTATAGCTAGTATAGTGGGGCTAGAGAGGTGGAGAAACCTATTTGGGCAAGATGGTTGCATATGATACTTGGTGGGCCAGTCATAGGATAGTTCCTTTCACGGATCCAGATCAGGATACTCCTCTAGAGAGGTGTAGGATAGGACCACAGGGTAGGCATGGGAGAGGCAAAGGTCATGGTGGGAGAGGTGGCAGAGGTGATGGTGGAGATGGGGGAAGAGGAGGTCAGAGGGGTGGTGGTAGGGGGAGATGTGATTGCAAGGGACAAGGCCCACATTTGTCACCTGTCTGTGAGGAGGAGAGGGAGGGAGAGGATGTTCCCATGCTTGAGGTCAACTAGTAGGGGAGAGGAGGAGGTTGATGTTGGGGTTGGTGGCGAGGAGCATGAAATAGAGGAGGACATTCCAAAGGAGCGTGTAGAGGAGGAGGTGGTTAGGGAGGAGGCATAGATAGATGCTCTTGGTCTGCTCGGTGGCTACTAGGATGATGATGAGGAGGAGGAGGATATGGATGACCAGGAGCATGATCTCTAAGATAGGATCATGGAGGATTGGGAGGATGATGGGAGAGAGTGGCCACGATAGGATGATATAGGTCCTATTGATTAGGATGTAGTAGATCTATGGGCCCAAGTAGCATCTCTTGAGGAGAGGATGAGGGCTTTGATGGTCGAGCAGGAATCACTATAGATGGAGAGGGATAGGGCATATATGGATAGAGATCAGGCCATTGCTCAGAGACAAGAGACTAAGCAGAGGTTTACAGAGATTACAACTCTTTGCAGTGGGTTGGCGATAGCTTTTGCACGGGAGTTGGTTTGAGCAGTTTAGAGAGCCACCTACTACAGGGATCTATATGAGGGAGAGGTCCCTCCTGAGAGACAGGCTCCCAGTTTTTCTCAGGCACATAATAGCAGATCCCAGAGCAAGACTTAGAGTAGGACACAAAGCACAGAAGGGGTCGTGGGACCTCAGAAGACTAGGCCATATGATAGGTCTCCTTCTACACACCAGTCATTGAGATCTCATCATCAGTTGCCTTCACATTCTCCACTTGGGAGTAGTGGGAGTTTTGGATAGGGACATGTTATGATATTTATTGATGGATATGGTTTTTTTATCATAGAGCCTACGGGCTTCATTTTTATTGATAAATACATGATGTGACACTTTTTGAGCGATATATATATTATTTTGGTGGTGATTCCTATGATATGCAGTTCTATTAAGATTATGCACTATTTTATTTATGCATGTGTTCTATGTGATATGTTATTGTCTATTTAATATTCCTATGTTATGGATGATCATATTTACATTATGATGTGTTTATGCAGCTTATGATGTGATGTTTATTAAATATGATGATATATGCATTTACTTTCTATGGTATTGATGGATCTTATGTATGCAATTTGATGTCCATGATTATGAGATACAACATGATATATCTATTTACAGCATTTTCTACATGTGATGCTTTTGTTATGTAATCTAATGATGAATTCCTATTATGGCATGATTTCCTAGATATGATAGATTCCTATATTTTGGTGTTTTTAGGATCCAAGATATATGTATGATTTACAATGTATGATATTTACATGATGTTTCTAACATGAATTCATTTTCAGGATGCTTTACATTTTTGTGTGTCACAGGACTCCGTTGTAATGCAAGAAAGAAGAAATGTTAGTGCAGAAAGAAGATGAATAATAAAAGGAATGGATGTTAGTATTAGAAATCTTTGATGTTTCGCCGAATCACAAAAGGATTTTCATTTAATCATCATTGGGTGGTAACTAATACAAATGGAGACAAATACCATGATATGACATAGATCAAGGTGTGCAAAGTCATCCACCTGCTAACAACAAACAGTCGCAGACAAGGATGTCATAACTCATACTAAGGGTACAATTTCCCCAATCATTTGGGAAAGACAAACCAAAAACAACAAACAAATAAAAGATGGGTCATGATATGTCATTGCTCCTCTAAATCCTTCATGGGACATCCTCGAGGAAACTAGTAACATGACTCAAAATCCCAGGCTAAAAGACAGTCGACAAACAATAGATAAATAAAATAGAATTTTGATATGTCATTGCCTCTCTAAATCCTTCATGGGAAATCCTTGAGAAAGCTAGTATCTGGATTCCAATTTAAAGCCAAATAAAATGATAAAATAAACAAGCCACAAAGTCAAAAGCCAATAAAATATTTTCCAAAACTTTATCTATTTGTTTTTATTATTTTGATTGATAAGATAATTGATTGATAGGACTTGATTTTAGGGTTGACACATAATGTATACGACATTGAGTCTAGTTTCGATGTTATGACTATCTGTATAAGGCATGACAAAAGCTTGGTTTCAGAAAGACATGTCTCGTATAAGACATCGAGTTTGATGTCGTTGATGTGATAAACTATGTAAGGTCACATTGATTGTTTGAAAATGTCTGTATTCAGGAAGGACTCATTCTGAATAAGACATAGGTTGATTGTTTTGTTGGTATCTATTTTCAAGAAGGACACATCTTGTAACAGACATAACTTGATTTTTTTGTTTGTTGCTTTTTAAATTTGTTTGATTTGACTTGATGAGATTATTGAATTGTTCATCTTGTTGATGCATGACTTGATATGATGTGCTAAAAATTGACTGTGTGTGATGACGAACCCTAAAGGATTGACCTAGTCCGACCTCGGGGCCTGATCAATTAATGGCCTTTCCTACGTTATACATGCAAAGACCTCATAGTTTGACTAGACTTTGACTGACAAGACTAATTATAAAAAGCTTGAATTGTATGAAGATATCTAATGTGTGTGGTAGTGTATATGATGAAACCTAATGGACTAACCTAGTGTGGCTTCAAGGGCTCATTGATTGATGACCTTTCCTATGTTATACATTCAGAGACTTCATAGTTTGACATGACTAATGACTTTGTTATGTAGAAAAATAGATTGAATCATTATTTTATATAGAAAAACCTAAAAGGACTAACCTAATGCCTCAGGGGCACATCGGTAGATGGCCTTTCCTACGTCCAGTCACAAAGGTAACATAGTTCAACAATGAAAAAGACTGACAAGTGTGATTGACTGTGACTCTATTTTTGGGATTTTGACATGTTTTGATTTTTTTGTGTTTTTTGAAGTTTTCTAATGTTTTTGGATTTTTTGATGGTTTTACGTCTTTAGAACAGTCAATGTAAGAACCAATATGATGCAAGTCAAGTGTTTGCCTCCAGTAAGGTATAAAACCAATTTATTATGAATAGGATAGGATGGGGGATATGTAGTGCACTCAATGTCAATCATTGTAGGTTATGGAAAGGACTACCATTTATTATGAATGGTATGTACAAGTGATGGATGGGAAAGATATGTGATATGTGAAGAGATAGGTTGTATGTATAGGGAAGTTAGATTAGAATAATAATAGACAAAGGAGCAGAGTCGACTACACATGGCACCTGTTTGCTAGGTTTTCACCATGGTACTTATCCAAAGCACCACCGAAGTGGTTTTCACTATTGGATGACTTATCTCTCTTTACTATTTTCTTGATTTTTTAATTTTTTTGATGTTACCAAGGTGTCTATTTGCAATTTTTTCACCTAGGTAACAATTTTATTTATTTATTTATTTATTTTTTGTATTTTTAATAATCAAGACAAGGCTCTCAGAAGCTATGTGTAGAACTTCTTCAAATGAAAACTATTGATAGGTGCTAACAATGGTTCTCCTTCAGGAGTAGAGAGTTGGTATGCTCCTAATCCAAGGCTTCTGTGACAATGTAGGGTCCTAACCAGTTAGGTTCAAACTTTCCTGGTTTCTCTCTTTTAGCTTGATTCTTGGGATTCTCCATTAAGACCATGTCACCAATGTTAAAGTTTCTATTTAAGACCTTCCTATTGTAGCTATGACAAAGATGATTTTTCTTGGATATGATCTAATGCCTTTTGTCTTCGTTCATCTAGGAATTATAGCTCATGTAGTCTTGAAACTCGATACTCTTCATCATCAATATGCCCTTTCAAAGATACCCTTAGGTAAGGAATCTTAACCTCAATAGGCAAGATGGCCTCAAAGCCAAATACTAAGGAATATGGAGTGGTGCCAATGGGAGTATATATGCCTGTGCAATAAGCCCACAAGGCTAGATTAAGTTGTAAATGTCAATCATGACCAACATCATTGATAGTCTTTTTGAGGATTCTGATGATAGTTTTATTAGATGCCTCAACTTGGCTGTTACTTTGTGGGTAATGTGGGGTGGAAAAATGGTGTTGGATATGGAACTCTGTACAGAGATGAAAGACTTCTTGGTTCTTGAATGGACAACCATTATCTGTGATTATGGACCGAGGGACACCATACTAACAAATGATATAGTTTAGGATAAACTTAGAGATCTGTGTGTCAGTGATGTAATTCATGGGAATAGCCTCAATCCACTTTGTAAAATACTCAATGGTAGTAATGAACATGTGGCCATTGGATAATGTGGGATGTATCTTACCTATGAGATTGATTCCCCATTGGGTAGAGGGCCATGGTGATGTTATGGGATGGAGCTCCTGTGCTGGTGCATGTATCAAATCTCTATGTACTTGACATTGGTGACATTTCTTGACAAAGATATATGAGTCCTTTTCCATGGAAGGCTAATAGTAACCCAGTCTCATAATTTTCTTAGGTAAGGTAGGACCACTAGAATGGGATCCACATATACCCTCATGTACCCCATGCAAGGTTTCTTCTGCTTCATTGGTATCAAGACATCTCAATAGGGTATTGTCTAGGGCACATCTGTATGGGTGTCTCCGATGATAGTATACTTGGTTGACTTATGAAGGAATGTCCTATGTTGGTTATTAGAAAGATCAGGAGGCTATGATTTTGGCATGGAGGTAGTCATAGATGTCCTTGTACCATGGGGAATCAGACCAACAATATCACACACCATCTCCAAATCTGGGATGTCATAGGCAGGGACCAAAAGTTGTTCTACCAAAAACTCAAAATTAGGCATGTTGCTAGGTATGTCCAAGAGTGAAGCAATAGTATCCATGTTGTCTACTACCCTATTTAGAACATGAGGTATTTGATGAAAATCAACTTTGTCAAAGTACTCTTTGAAACTATCTGCCATGCGTTTATAGGGAGAAAGCTTTTCATCCTTAGTCTCATAGTCATCATTTACCTATTGGATTACCAATTGAGAATCACCATAAACCTATAGGTTTTTGATTATCCATTTGACCACCATGTGTAATCCTGTCACAAGATCCTCATATTTTGCTATGTTGTTGGTAAATGAAAACACAATCGTAAATGACTTAGGGATAGAATCACCATGTGGTGTGATAAAAAATATACCAATCCCCAAGCCATGATTTGTATGGGATACATCAAAGTATAGTTTCCATGTCATGCCTGTGTCAATGGTGAGTATAAAATCATCAGGAAAATCTACAAGTAAAGGGTGATCTTCTTGTATCGGTGCATCAACCAACTGATCAGCAATGACTTGTCCCTTGATAGCTTTTCTCTACATGTATTGGATGTCATATTCACTAAGTATCATTACCCATTTGGATAGTCACCCTATTAATTATGTTTTTCTTAGAAGATATTTTAGAGGATCTATCTTCGCAACCAACATTGTTTGACAGTTTAGCATATAGTGCCTTCATTTTTTAGTAGCAAATACTACCGCAAGAAAAGCACATTCAATGGTACTGTAATTAAGCTCATAACCTACCAAAGTATGACTGATATAGTATACTACCCTTTCATGATCCTCATTGTTGTCCTATGCAAGCAATGCCCCTAGTGATGAATGGGTTGCTAAAATATAGAGAATCAATGGTTGTCCCTCAATAGGTGGAATTAAGACTAGTGGTGTGAGTAGGTAATCCTTAATCAATTCGAAAGCTTCTTGGCATTTACTTGTCCATACAAAGGGTATTCCTTTTCTAAGTAAATGTTGAAAGGGATATGTCTTATCTATTAGCTCCACTATGAATCTTTTGATGGATTGCAGTCTCCCTTGTAATGTCTTTAGCTGACTGAGATTAGTTGGCGGAGGCATTTCTATGATTGATTTTACCTTGGCTAGATCAACTTCAATGCCTCGTATAAAAATGATATATCCTAGAAGCTTTCTTGATTTCACTCCAAGCACACATTTCTTCAAATTTAGTCTCACTTTATACTCTTCTAGCCTTTGAAATATCTTGTTTAAGACCTATAAATGATCATCCCTTCTCATCAATTTAGCAATTAGATCATCGACCTAGTCCTCCATAAGAGTGTGTATGAGGTCATGAAAGATAGTGGTCATGGCTCACTGGTAGGTTGCTCCAGCATTTTTGAGTTTGAAGGGCATGAAATTATAGCAATAAGTTCCCCATGGACATGTGAAAGCTGTCTTAAGTTGGTATTCCATTGCAATTCTAATTTGGTTATACCCTAAAAGTCCATCCATAAGGGATAAAATCTCATAGCCTGTTGTTAAGTCAACAATCATATCAATGTTCAGAAAAAGAAAGTCATCTTTAGGGCATGCTTTATTTATATCTTTGAAATCTATGTAGATGTGGATGCCCCCTCTTGGTTTTGTGACTGGTACTAGTGTAGATGTGAATGCCCCCTATCCAATAGTTTCTTGAGTTCAACCTTGACTAGTAAAGCAATCTGTGGGTGCATTTTCCTCAATTTTTGTTGCACCGGTTTTACACCTGGTTGTAACAGAAAATGATGTAGTACAAGTTCAAGATCCAAACTAGGAATTTTAACATATGACCACACAAAATTGATCTGTCTTTGTGCAAAGAAGTTGTCAAATTCTGGTTGTTTTATTTTTGTTAATGATGTTGCAAAGTATACTAATCGGGGATTCTCTTCTATGCCTATGTTGACATCCACCGATTCTTCAACTAGCATGGATGACTTTTACAATGCAATAGGAAGAATGTTCAAACTTCCATCCTTAGGTGCTTTAGAGAGGTTTTTTCCTTCTAATGCATCCTTATTTCTTGCTTTTTGATTGTCTAAAGGTGCCTTTTAGATTTCACCTAGAGACTCATCATTTTTATCTTTTTCATTCTTTTTCTTATTTTTGCGACTGGAGGGTTGAAGAAATTCCCCAAAATATGGCTTGTTGTCCAATTCAATGGTAAATCTAGCCTTATGATCTCTAATATGTATGCCTTCTTGTAATCCTAGGAACTCAACGATTACTTCGTCGTTCTCAAAAATGTCTAAGATAGGTGTCTCTTATTGGTCCCAATCAATGAACTGGGGATAAACTAAAGGCATGTCACCATCAGAGTTATCAAAGTTCAACAAGGTCAAGGTAAAAGTTGAGTTGTTCGTGTAGTCACAAAAGTTTCTTACCAAATCCTCTTTGATATTTTTCTTGGATCTAGGTGGATTCTGAGGTGGGCCTAATGCCAAGGTTTGGTTATCTGAAATGGATTTTTCAGGTTCCCAAGAGGTAGGATCAAGAGATTCCCAATAGTAATGTTTAAACCATTCCTCTTTTGTCAAAGTCTTAGGTGGACAAGAATTCAATGGATTTGGTGAATATTTCAGCATTAAGTCAAGTTCTCCAAATAGCTTATTAAGGTCCATGATAGAGGTGGAGGCTAGGGAATCCCACTCATATTCGTTTGAATTGAGGGAATCACAATAACGTTGGTCAGATGGTTCGTGGGATGTCTCAATATCTTTAGAAGCACTTACTTCCTCAAGTAAAGGTGATGCGGTACTAGGAATTCCAATCTGAAGTGGTTGAAACCCGAGCCCTAAGCCTTTTGGCCATTTAGAAATAATGATTGGTTCAATCCTCCCATCTTGATGTAAGCCTAAGCCACTATGTCCATTATATCCCTTGCTCTGCATGATGGTGAAACCCTTTCCATACTGGTGTGTAGGTATGTGAGCAAGTGGGGGAGTTTCTTCATTGTCTTGTCTATACAGCCAAGAGGTCACATCATTTTCATTTATGGCCTCTTTGCTTAATTCTCCCCATTTAGTGAAAGTGGTCATGGGAGGGATGTGTATAGTGACCACTAGTTGTCTCCTATCTACTGTAGCTAAACCATATGATTTCAGAGGAACCAGGTGGCTAACACAATAAGATGTCTTCATGTGATATTCTCCACAACCCTTGTCTTGGATCTCAACCCTAGGAGTGGAAGGGAATGTTTTAGAGTGGGTGGATGGATCGACATAATGAGATGAATTGGATGATGAATCTTCTTGGTTTACTAGTACTTGGTGTTGGGGTATCTCTCGTAGATTGGTGCAATATTGAAATGGATTTGGGTCACCATATATTGTTATTTCAGTGCCATTATAGGGAAATTTGATACATTGATGGGAGGTAGAAGGAAATTCCTTCATAGTGTGAATCTAGGGTTTGCCTAGCAGACGGTTGTATGGAAGGGTGAGATCCAAGACTTGGAATTTTGTCTCCATAACTGCAAGACCAATTCTGATAGGAAGTGTTACAACCCCCTTTGATTTACATTCTTCATCATTATAATCCTTGATGACAATGCTTTTGGTTGTGTCCACATTATTTTGAGAATCATAATTCCTTAACCAATTTTAAAGTGCACAAATTTAACCTTGCTCCTCCATCTACCAAGACTCATCTAACTTTGGTTTTGTGAACACGGACTTCAAGATGTAATGGGTCATTATGATTTTCCTTTTTAGTTGCATAGTCTTGTTTGGAGAAGGTAGCATGATTATTATTGGTCAAGTAGCCTACCATTTCCTGGAAATGATTGACATCAAGATCATTAGGGACAGTGGTGCTTTGTAAAGCCGTGTCTAAAATGGATCGATGTTCAGGGGAGATATGCAATAATTCCAAGATAGATATTTGGGCTGGGGTCTTCCACAACTGATCAAGTAAGTTATACTATGACTTGGAGGTCTGTGGTACCTAGTTTGATGATGGACCTTGGATGATGATCTTGGTTTGGTGAGTGTTGACAAAACACTTGGGAGTTTTATTTATGATAATGGTATTGACATGCTCATCGGTGGCTCAGATATGATTTACAATGGGGCCATATAATCATGCTTGCCACTAGCATAATTGGTGGAAGTATTGTTCTTGTTACCCAAACTAGGGGCTCTTCCTTTCCCATTTTCATGTAGTGGATCAGAAGATACCTTATGATCAATGTTTGAATATGTTAGTTTCTATCCACTAACTTGAATAGTTTTGTCCACAAAAAAATCCTATATGATGTTTTTGTATTGTCAGGAATTTTGTAGGCTGTGTCCTTTGGTCCGATGGAAGTCACAAAAGGAATTATCATCCTACCAAAATGGTTTGAATTTCCCTGGATCATATTGTCTTAGCTCTTGAAGCTATATGAGATTGTGTTGCAACAATTGTTTGAAGACTAACTCTATGGGTTCCCCAAGGGGAGTGAACTCATGTTTTGGAAATCTTCTCTGTTTTTGTGGTCATTGGGTGTTTTGGGTAGTGTTGGGGTTTTGGTTGACAACATTAAGTGTGTTGGTAGAGGGGTTATTTCCTCTAAGTGTGATGATCGGTCCTACTTGTAAATTTTTAGCATCAACTACCCCATCGTTGGTAACGTTTTTGTTTTGAGACCAAAACTTGTTTCTATCATTGGGGGTGTTTTTCACATTTCGATTTATGTTAGGTGTCATAAGTTCTCCTTTGTCAATGAGACATTTTTTCTAGTATGAGGCCCTTTTCCACTAGTTCTACAAAGGATGTGCAATAATGTACCCTCAAATCACTTCTCAATTTTGGGTTGAGGTTTTCTTGGAAGATAGTGACCTTTTGTTTCCTAGGTTTCTCAACAGGACATCGACTGGCTATAGTTCTCCATCTCTAGAAGAAAGCAATAAATTTTTCTCCTTCATCTTCTGTAGTGTGACACAAGCTTGCTATGTTAATCTCATGGTCGATGTTAAAGGAGAAGTGTTCAATGAATTTTTTAGCCAGTTCACCCCATGATTTTATGTGATAGTCAAGACCCAAAAACCATTCTAGTGCAATTCCAATAAGACTTATCAGAAAGAGTCTCATAAGATAGGTTGGGTCATACGCAACATCTATGCACTTCGTGGAAAATTTTCTTATGTGTTTGACTAGATTTCGCTTTCCATTATATTTGGGTAAGTTTGGTATGACATACCCATGAGGGAAAGGTGTCATGTACAATGATTTGTCGAAGGGGAATGTGCATAAATCCTTTTCTAAAAAGGTTTTCTTGTTAGAAATTTCCATGTTATCCATCTATGTTTGAAGTGCATGCATTAATGATGTGTTAGTTGGATTGTTTGGATCTATGTACGTATTTTGGAATCCAACGTTTTGTGATGGGTTTTGGTTAAATTTCAGTATGTAAAGTGTATTTTGATTTGGAATGTTAGTGAATGGATTTTAATTTGGAATCTATGAAAATGGATTTTGATTCAGAATCTACGAGAAGGTGTTCTGATTTGGAATTTGTGAGGTGATGGCTCAGTTTCCATATTGAAAGGAGGGTATACCTCCTTCCTGTGAGACCCCAATCTATGGTATGGTACTAGTGACATTGGCACTTGGTATAGCTATTGTCTATGAAATAGTGCTAGTGAAATTGACACTTGGTATAGGAGTTGATGTTTTAGATCTTTTGTTCCCAACAAATGGACCGAAGGGATTGGGCGATGATGCCCCAATGTTAAAATTTAGATCTTGTGTCAAGATAGAGGCACCAAATGGAGATGTGTGTATTGTTGAGGCAGTTATGTAGGCCCTCCAGATGGTATAACAGTAGTCACTTGAGGTATAGTGGCACTGGTAGTTGTTGTGGTTGTCCCTAGGGTAGATATTGTTTGTAAGGTACAAATGTCAAACCCAGGAGGTAACTTGGGACCTTCTGCTAGCAATTTGGCTAAGTATTGTTAAGGATCATTTGTTAGGTAGTCATCCATAAAGGAGGCAAACTCGGGGTCTTGTGCAACAACATCTATGTTTTCCACATGACTGTGTCCTTGTGAATCTTTGGTGACAAATTTTTCTAACAAAGTTATGTGAGGTCTCGATAAGGATGATGGTGGATTTGAAAATGGATTGATGTAGTTGCTTGGATCAACCATCTTTTCTCTTTATTTCTTTTTAGATCTTGTTTCAACCATGTAAGTTAAGCTGCAAGTGATGCAAACACTAAGTCTATGGATAGTATGAATTTAATCTATGTTTTTGGGATTTTTTAAATATAAAGGATGGATGTAGCTATTTTTTTGGTATTTTCTCTACAAATAAGGTATGTCTAAAATGATGCTATTCTAGGATGATAGTATCAAAATATGCAAAGGTATAAGTGATCAATTTGGAAGATTCTTAAAAGAGGTTATCTATCAACTAAAGCTTAACCCAGGTTTCAATTTAGTTTTGACAAGGAACCTTCATAGGACTAGGACCAAAAGATAAGGTGAGCTCCAAAACTAGACTAATGAGTTGGAAGGACTCACGTGTAGGACAAAAGACATGATGACTAGGTTCAATGACAATGTTTGTTGAATCAAGGGTTTATCCAAAGTGTGAAAGGTTCCTATCTTAAAATTTGCAAATGATGATCTCTTTAAAGGAAATAAAGACCCCTAAGATGAAAGTAAGATCTACAACTAGGGTATCTATCACTATGACTGAATGATTCCTAAAGGATGCAATCGTACAAATTTTGAGCAAACTTTTTTGTTTTTTTCCAAGAATCAGTGTAAAAGGATAAATCAAATACTGGTTTGACTATTTGTTCTTAGTCTGTGACAATGAATTTTTGTTTTTAGGTAATTAGGTAGATGCATCACAAAATTTAATAGTTGTGGTTTGCTTTGTTAGTTGCAGTCTATTGGTAAATTTAGCCTTGGGTAATAGACATACGTAGTTCTATATTAAGTAGATGTGACTCATAGTATCAATTGCAACTCAAGACTTCTTAGATGTAGTTTTCAGGACTCTAACTGTGTATTGGTAAAAACTAGGCCAGGTCTATGACAGGGGCATATGCATCGTTCTAGACTACAGATGTGGCTCACCTATTCAAATGCGTCACAAAATGTTTCAAGTGAGGGTTTTCTAGTGACAAAGGTAATAAACATGTGACTCAAGACAACAGATGTAGTATTTCGGTAAGTAGATGCGACTTTTTCTAACAGATGCCACCCACTGGCAAGCATATGAGACTCAGATTGTGGTACATGCAAATTAGACTCAATTTTGACAGATGTGATAGACTAGTTAACATATGCGACTCTAGTAAATAAATTCATTTCTCTGGTGAACAAGTGTGGCTCTGTTTGATAATTGGGGTTTTTTTATGAACAGTTGCATTTTTCTAGTAAATTACAGTGTAAAATAACTCTATTTTGGGATCAAGTTTTGGAATATGACAACAATAAAAAATTTATATATTTTAAGTTTTACGATCATGAACATGTGTGATTCCATAAAACAAGTAAAATCCTAAGGTTGGTAGTGACAATACTTGTTGAGTTCTCACTTGGGTTTCCCCAGATACGCTTATTCAGAGTGGATGACTAGAAGCTTGACCCCATTGGCTCCACTCCACGACACTCACTTCTTCAAGGCAGCCAAGCTTCAGTACCCATGAAAATTGCATGGCATACTTCTCATCTCTACTAAGAACCATATGAACATGAGATGGCTTCAGAGGTCTAACCTCTTGCACCATCAAATAGAAGGTTTTTGGCTTACTGAAACAATTGGCTCATAGTATGGGAACCTGTTTAAGTGGCTATGTGCGAGGCAAGATACAATGATCTTGTCTACATAAGAAATCTACACCTACAACCTTAGGATTTCCCTTAAACATTTATATACTGGTCGAGAGTAGCTCAATGAAAGAGCTTCATTGCCAATTTGAGTCATCTTGGGGTGAGTACTTTTTCCCACCAAGATAGGCCCAATTTCTAGAGTCAGTAATAGTTTCTCTTGCACCTAGGATTGTACGAATGCGCAAGGGGAGAGGATACTTCTATATACTGAATCGGGTAACAGCAGATCATGCTTTCACACACAACATAGTAGATAGTAATAAATTTTAAAATCCAAATGATAATTTTCTAATCTAGCAAACAGTCTGTTTCAAAATAGTCTTCAACACACATCTTGCAAAATAATTCATTAGTAGTTTTGAATTGGTCTTCATCTATCATCTTGCAAAAAGGTTTCAAAAACTTTTCTTCTATGCTACGTCCTACAAACACTATGTTAACTCCTTAAAACACATGCTACAAACTAGAGATTAGTCAAAATAAAAACACAATGAAAAACTATGAAGTGAAATTTGAACTCAGAAATTTCACGAATCAGATGCATCGCGCAGGGTAGTAGATGCATCACAGATTTTCACTAGTTGATTACATCATGAAGAGCCATAGATGCATTGGATTTCGTCAGATGTGTCACTATATTCGTCAGATGCGATTTGTAATATCAATTGCATCATTTCATGTGTTAGATGCGTCAGGTTGTATGATACCTACAAAAATTGAATATAACTTCTACAGATTTGCAAAGAATGTGTCTTCACGTTGAGTTCACCAATGTAACATCATGAAAAAAAAAAGTGGGATTAAAGGAATAACAGATAAATTAAACTTGAATCGTAAACTAAAGCTAAATATCAAAGCACAAAGGAAAGCTTAAACATAAACACAAAATGATCTCATCCAATATCTACATCCTTTCGTGAATGACCTCAATTTTCCTTCTCTATTTCACCATGATAGTATTCTTGCCCTCAAATTTTTAGTATGTGTGCAAGTACAGCCTTGATATATGTGATAGAAGTGAAGTATCAAAGATTAAACAAGTGCTCCAAAAGTCATTAGATTTCGGGAGGAGTTGCAATGATGAATGCTAGGAAAATTTATAGAAAATTGCTCATTCGAATGAGAGGCTGAGATTGAAAGATAGATGGATGATTCAGATTAAAAGATTCAACATACATTGAGATAAGTGTTAGTACTGACGTGAGTGATAAAACCTAAGAATAGAGATCAAGATTAAATAATGATTTAATCTCTAGTTGAAAGTATTTGAAAATTAGAAGAATAATGTTTGCATGAAAAGGATAAAGATAGATTAAAGAAAATGATCCATTCGATGCATAAATTAATTAATTAAATTAATATATTTAATTAATAAATGTCTACATGCATAAGAATTAAAACTAGATAACTGACTGGTTATGACAGAGAGTTTATTCATGAAAGACAATCAGACATTGAATCAGGAGATAACCGAATGATTTAAATAGATCACAAGTCAAATGGAAATGAATAATTAGATAACTTAAACAATTATCTAAATATAGAGGAATATGTCCAAAAATAGGTTGTTATGAATTAAATGACTATTTAATTCAACATTCAACATTTAAGGATTAAATTAAATAAATAAGATTTATTTAATTGACTGAGGAAAGGATGAATAATTAAATAATTAAAGTATTTATTTAATTATAGTTGGAAATATGATTAGGATAAATTAAATAAGAATTTATTTAATTTAAGAAAGAGGATAAAGTTGATTAGTGACGTAATTAAATAAAGAACATTTATTTAATTAATCAAAGTTTGAATAAAGATAATATGAATTAATTAAATAATTAAGTTTATTTAATTAATAGAGGACTAATGAAATTTAGAGAATAATTAAATAATTAACATTATTTAATCACGACTATGAAAATACAAATTATTTTATAACAAATGCGTTGCAAAAACACAATTGTGTCATTCCATTTTGCAT
>VDFB02382715.1:0-21729 GCA_007258455.2 Sequoia sempervirens
TCACTCTACCTAACCCTCTCTCTCTACCTCTCCCTCCCCCCTCTCTCTCTCTTGCATACCACATCTCTATACCTCTCCCACCCTACCTATATCCCTCTCTCTACCTACCTGTCTCTAATTTTTTCACCTTACCACTCTCTAACTACCTCTCCCTATCTTCCTCCCCTCTATCTCTCTCTCTGTCCTTCCCACACAACCTCTCTCCACCTACCTCTCTCTCCATTCATCTCTCCCTGATCCCCTCTCTCACTCTCTCTATACCTACATGTCCCACCTTACTTCTCACTATCTCTCTACCTCTCTCTCCCTCACACACACACACAACCTCTCTAACTACCCCTCCCATTATCCTACCCTTCTTCCCTGCCTCCTTTCCTCTCTTTCACTCTCTCTATACATACCTCTCCCACCCTCTCTCTATATTTACCTCTATCCCTCCCACCTTACCACTCAACATCTCCCCCATTTCTCCTCTATCCTCCTCACACACACAACCTCTCACCACCTACCCCTTCATCTCTCCCTAACTCTCTCTATACCTACCTCACCTACCATACCTCTCACTATCTCCCGCCTTTCCTCTTTCTCTCCCTCCCTCTATCCCTCCCACCCTACCACTCCCCATATCCCTCCTTCCCTCTTTATATCTCTCTCCCTACCTCTTTCTCTCTCACACACACAACCTCTCTCCACCTAGTTCTACCTCTCTCCCTAACTCTCTCTATGCCTACCTCTCCTACCCTACCTATCTCTATCTCTCTCCTTCCATATTTCTCTCCCTCCCTCTAGCTCTCCCACCCTACCACTCACTATCTCCCTCCCCTCTCTCTCCATTCATATCTCCCTCTCTCACAAACACAACCTTTCTCTACCTATCCCTCCCCTCCCTCCCTCCTTCCCTTTCTCTCACTCTCTCTATACATACCTCTCCAACCCTATCTCTCTATATACATGTCATACAACTACACATCTAATAACACTAAGCTTTCTAGAATTGAATTCAAACAAGACGAAATATACATTGAACATCATACAATCTAGAGAAAAAAATCATAGGTACAACTCTTGAACAATAAATAGTTAACATATCTATCTCCTATTATCTCCATCTACATCACAAGTATTCCTTTCATTATGCATGTTTCTCGTATTAGCCATAATCCAATCATATACCATTTACCCTAATTTGGAAAAATAAATGATGATTGCATGACTTGTTTTCCAATTGGTCTTTTATTTTGATTTATCTTTTTAACCCATACTATTCCTGTTCATGGCCACATAGATCTTCCCATTTTTTATTGTTTTGATTGGTATACAATGGGGCATAGTCTTTTAGTGATATATCTCATGTTTGTTTTTTCATTCCTTACATTACCCACTAAGGTTGTTTTCAACCTTGTGTGTGTAGGAATTCCTTTATGTATGATAGTTTTTTCTTTGCATAGACTTATCAAGGCCATACCAGTGTCTTGAGTACATAAGAACTTCCTTATGCTTAAATTTATTTCTTGATAGTGTGTTTGGGTATGAAAAGTTGTAGGTTCCAAAACATGCCTTGATTTGTAACATGCACTTCACATGGTACCCAAAACAGACCATGTTTTCTAACCTCTACTATGAAAAAGTATAGCCAATTTACCCAATGTTCAAGAATAATTTTGTAGTTGTTATTGTAATCAAGGGAAAATCCTAAAATTATTATTAAGTGGGTTAGCACAATAACAATAAAATTCCTATGAAAATAACAAAGTACAAAGGAAGTGATGTGAAGACAAAAGGGATGAAGTTACCCTAAGTCCCCACCTTCCATGATTAACCTTTGTTAAACATCCTAGCTTGCAGATAAATAAAAATGCCCTCAGATTTATGTGAGCAACTATGACTAAAGACTAAGCCCTATGCAAGTGTTGAAGGATTTGCAGAAAATAAAATGACCCTACAATGGACTAAAATGCCTATGACTGTAAGTGACTATGACTGTAAGACTAGTAGCATAAATTGAAATCTAAACATGAGAGACTAAGAGTGCAAGAAGTCAAGAGAGGAAGAGAGCCAGAGAGGAGCAAATGAGAACAAAATTGCCCTTTTATGAAAATTGCAATTTTGAATGTGTGGCCAGGATGAAAAGATGACAAGAACCCTAAGATCAATGCTTAAGATTGAATGTTGTTGTGTGCATTAGGGTTAGGTCAAAATTAGGGCAACAAGTAAGAATGAAGGGTGGAGATTGAATTATAAAATAATTCAATCAAGGTCAAAATTAAATGAGAAGTCAAAAAGTCAAGAATTAATTTGGAAGATAAGGCTGGCACGGACAAAGAGGTTGCTGGAGAAATTAAATAATAAAATTTATTTACTCCAGGTGACTAGTAAATAATTAAATAATAGAGATATTATTTAATTATGGAGGAATGTGACAAAAGAATTATTTTGAATTTAAATAATGATTTAATTCAAAACTCAAGAGATGGCTAAATTAAATAAATCAAATTTATTTAATTTTAATGAGAGAAAAAGCTAATGAATAATTAAATAATTAAATTAAAATTATTTAATTATAGTGGAAAGTGGACAATTTAAATAAATAAGAATTTATTTAATTTTTAGAAGAGGGGGACTTAAATAGTGACGTAATTAAATAAATAAAATTTATTTAATTAATCAAGAAGACATAAATGACAAAGGGAAATTAAATAAATTATGAAATTTATTTAATTAAAGGAAGACTTAGATAATTAATGACATATTAGATAAATAAATAATATTTATTTATTTAAATAATCAAGGAGGAACAAATGACATGAATTAATTAAATAATTATGAATTATTTAATCAATAGTCGAATGTGGACCAAGGACATAATTAAATAACTTAATTATGCTAGGACGAAAGTGGTAAAAATGAAGCTTGCAGGCCTAGGTCATTTTTAGGTGTCTACATTTTGCCCCTCTTTATCATAATGTCGTGTGTCGCATTGTGACAAAGAAAAATAAGTCAAGAATATGCCCCAGTGAAGGTACAGAGTATTCCTGCCCCCTCAGGAAATTTTGAAATTTTGGGTCGGCGGCAGAAAAATTTGCAAAAGCTCCCGATAAATCAATTTGATGGCTAGAAAAACAACGGCGCAGTCGGTTTCAGATTCTAACATGTTTAAAGCAACTTACGGGGAGGTCAAAAGTGCGGAAATGAGCCTCCAGTACTGACTGTGGTTGAAAAATATCATTTTCACTCTATAAATAGGTGGTCAAAGGGGTAAAAATCAATTCACTTTCACTATTCACCTTGTAAATCCTGAGAGCTCAGAGTGAAAGACGCAGCAGCTACGATGGTTATTCTAGTGATAGAGCACCGCGGAGAGATCGTGAGGACCTTCAGACAGCCAGAGGGCTCAGGACCAACGGTATGTACCCTAAACTTGCTTTGTCATTTTCTCAATTTACATATTTTTTTTATGCTTTCTAGGGTAGTGAACGAATGCACCGCGACGCATATGCGTTTGCGTAAGCCGCAACTGACTTCGCGTTCACCGCATTTGATGCGTCGCGATGCAAGTGCATAGTTAAAACGAGCTGCACCGACAGTTTGCGCCACATTCGATATTTGGTGCGACATAAGTTCTTAATCGAATTGCATTTGACCTCTCAAATGCCGCAATCGCAATGTTGCAATGCAACTGATTGTTTGAATGTCGCAAATGAAATGTCGCGCCGCATTCACAATGTGGTGACGCAAACGCCTAAATTCATGACGCAAGTGTAATCCAGTGACGCACTTGACTTGGTGCAACGCATTTGATTTTTTGAACGACGCAGTTGTATTTTTGAGATGCAATTGTAGTTTTGCGATGCATTTGCCTATTTTTTGACTTTAACTTATTTTGATGCTTTCATGCCCTAAGTTATTTTCCATGATGGTCACAGTTGTCCAAAAAGGTGCTAATGCAGTGTTCGTCTTTTTGCAGAGGCAGCTTGCCCCTATTTACACGAGGGAGAGCAGACCGAGGACCTTCCGGTTTGGTGATCAGCTAGGCCCACGAGAGCGGCGACGACTGATGAGACTCGGCTTATTCCATACTGCATTCATGCCCTCCATTCGGGTGAATAGGGGTTTGCTGACGGTGCTGTACGAGAGATGGCATTCAGAGACCTATTCCTTTCACCTGCCGACAGGTGAGGCTACCATCACTTTGGAGGATGTCTACCGTATCCTCCAGATTTTGATTCGAGGGGAGCGGATCATGTATGATCCCCGTCATGGCGAGTAGACCTTTCGGGCATACTACCAGGATCAGGGTGCCAGACTCGGCATTGAGGGTTACGAGATCCATTGGGATTTCCTGGCGGAGCATTACAGTCGCTTTGATGCATTTCTGGCGACTCTGATCGGTGGGATTTTGGTACCTGACCGCCGAGGACACGAATTTCCGATTGGTTGGGGGGATGTCATGGTCGGCATGTGGCGAGACAGGACAGTTTACGCATGGGGTCCCTGTTTGCTGGGGACGCTTTATCATCAGCTGCATGATGTTGTGTACCAGAGAGGAGAGAGTATCTCTTGTGGGACCACACTGATGATGATCTAGGCATGGGAGCATATTGCCATATTCTGCCCTCCTATCGACAGACCACAGCTGGCTGAGGGGATGCCTTATTCGTACTATTATGCCGACGCATTACAACAGACTCATATGGGTGAGACGGGGTGGTGGCGACATCGGATTGACACCATGGTGACTTTCATCTAGAGAACCTACAGGGATTGTGAGGCATGGGATGATGAGGATGATCATCTCAGTTTTTGCAGGTAGTATTGATACCTCATTGGCTGGATAGTACAGACATCGCTAATTATTGAGATGTATCTACCACAGCGTGTACTGAGACAGTTCGGGGAGCAGCAGGATGTACTGATGGGGATAGCAGAGTATGCCCGATCATCGAGAGAGTATGCATGGGGGTCGGCCATCCCAGTGGCCTTCATGACATAGTAGATTGACGGGCTAGTAGCCCAGGCTTGGGGTTGGAGAGGTGGAGTGGCAGATCCAGGTACCACGCCAGCCTATGAGCTATGGTGGTAGGCACGCCGACCCGTGCCATTGACAGATCCTGATAGGCCAGTGCCAGTTGACAGGCAGTCAGTGATTCCACGAGTGTTGCGGGCCAGACGAGGGGGCAGAGGCAGAGGCAGGGGCAGGGATGGAGATGGAGGGAGGGGTGGTGATGGAGGGAGGGACAGAGGCAGGGGTGATGATGGAGGGCGAGGTGGAGACGGAGGCCGGGGTGATGATGGAGGTCGAGGTGGAGAGGGAGGCCGTGGTGGAGATGACGGAGGTCGAGGTGGAGAGGGAGGCTGTGGTGGAGATGATGGTGGAGATGGCAGGAGGCGACGGTGGGATGGACAGGTACCAGGTCGCAGGTTGCGACAGCGCGTGGCGAGGGTAGCATTAGATGCTATCCCTGAGGTCGGTGAGGAGGGGGAGATGGAGGAGCAGCCTAGACAGGAGGGAGAGGGCGAGGGGAGACAGGAGGGGGGCCAGAGGTGGGGGGACAGGAGGAGGAGGTCAGGGCACCAGAGGTGGATGTGGCCGGGGAGGAGGAGGCGGAGGGGGAGAGACAGGAGACAGAGGTGGCAGGAGAGGAGGAGATGGCAGTGGCAGGAGAGGAGGAGACGGCGGTGGCAGGAGAGGAGGACGGTGATGATGATCTGGACGATGAGGCCATAGGTGAGGCAGAGAGACTCCTGAGATGGTAGATGGTGGAGGGTGAGGAGGAGATACCATCCTCAGAGTTGCCACCGGATGCTACAGCTGATCAGCGAGTGACCGATCTGCAGCAGAGACTAGATGCCAGTCTGGCACAGGTGAGATCCCTACAGTCAGCACTAGAGGTAGCCCGTGTGGAGTGGGATCAGGCAGTGATTCGCCAACAGGATTTAGCATGATGGTGCATAGAGTTCGCGGCCCTATGTACAGGACCCATAGGGGACATGGCTCGGGAGTTGGCCAGGGTGAGCACGAGGCTAGGGCAGTACAAGACATTATATGAGCAAGCAGTGCCACCAGAGCAGAGAGATCCTACCCTGTCTCGATCACAGACGAGGACAGGCAGTGGGCACAGGTCGGGTAGTGGCAGTGGTACCAAGAGCCACAGCAGTGTCGGAGGGTCGACTTCCACAGGACACACATTAGGCCATAGATCACATCACTCCCGCAGGCATACTCTGAGTCATCATTCAGGGCACAGTCAGGGTTCTATTGGTTCAGCTCAGAGGTTAGTACAGGGTCAACCACCAGTGACAGATCCTACCGCTTCTCAGAGTCCAGCAGCAGTGACCTCACAGGTGTTCCCTACTGTCACGATGATACCTTCATTCGCAGTTCCCTCATCCTCACAGCCTTAGGGGACTACAGGACCATCCATTGCTTCAGAGTCAGTGACAGGGCCTCAGCCACCACCACATTCTTCACCCCGAGGGGATGATGAGAGCCTAACCTAGGGGCATATTTGTATTTGGACACACTATGTTTATTGTTGAGCCTACGAGCTCCATTTTTGGGATATCCATTGACTCTATCCTGTGACATTGCATATTTTTGAGATGATATTTATATGATGATGCAGTTTTGATGCGGCCTATATGTGTTATGTGATGTTCTATGCATTATGTGTGTATGATGTACAATTCTTATCTTATGATGCTATTTATGTATTATGATGTCTATGTTGTGATCTTTGATGCCATGATGATGCAGTATTCATATGCTTATGTTAATGATGTGCAGGATGTATTTATGTAAAATATGCAATGATGATGATTATGTTAATGCAATGTTTATGATTATGTATATGATGTAATGCCATGTATGATGTTATTTAATGCCATGGATGATGTATGTATGGACCTAATGCAATGGATATATCATGTATGCACTTATGTTTTTGAATGACACAGGATATCGTCGCAAGATGGACAAGAGAAGACGACAGGACCGATGAGAGAAGATGGCCAGACCAAAGAGGAGAAGACCTATGAGAAGATACAAATCCTTCAAAACTTTACCATAAGACTTTTAATATTCATTGCTCTTTAATCATCATTGGGTGAACTATTGTAATGGTCGACAAACACCAAGATATGATGTAGATCTAGGTGTGCAGGGTCATACCATTACCCAAGACAAAACAGTCACAGACAAGGGTGATTATGACTCATACTAGGAGCGTGCTTGCCCCAGTCTTGTCGTCATAATCAACCACAGGAAGAAAAAGACAATGACAGATCATGAAACGTTGTTGCTTCTCTAAATCCTGTTGCCAGGACATCCTTGAGAAACTAGTGACATGATTGCCAAATTACAAAAATAAAGTCTCTATCATGATATGTCGTTGCTTTTCTAAATCCCAAGATCAGGATCTCGCTGAGAACCTAGTAGTCATGCGTGTCAATTGTCATGCTACATCGCTGCTTCTCTAAATCCTGCTTAGTGGGATCTCGTTGAAAAACTAATAACATGATAAGAGATGAAAAGAAAGTTACCAAGTGTTTGTCAAGTGCATCTGGATAGCCATTGTTCTGATGCCAAGGTGTCATGTTTGACGATGTCAAGATGTCTGGGTGTTTAAAGTTTTGATGACCTTGAAAATGTCGAGACTTGGTGGATTCAGGGAGGACATATCCTGAATGATGCCGAATGTCAGGAGGATTTGATCCCTAATGGTCGTAAGGGGTACCTCAAAATAATGACGATGCCTAGGAAGGACACATCCTAAAGAATAAATGACAGAGTTGGTTCTTCAGAAGGACTCATCTGAAGAACGCTAATGTCAGGAAGAGTGATCCTTAGATGTCAAGAGGATCGCTCGAAAGGCCGAATGATGATGATGACACCTAGGAAGGACACATCCTAAGGCGTAAATGACAGAGGTTATCTTTCAGAAGGACTCATCTGAAGACTAACCAAAATTTGACAATTTGACCGGTTATAATGATTTGACTTGCTTTGACTTGTGTTTGACTGAGGTTGACTTGTTGTGACCGAGGTTGACTTGTGTTTGATTATATGCCAATGTTGCCTTAATGAGATTGTCATGTTAAATAAAATATTGCTTTACTTTGTTTCAGGAGCTTTCCCCATTTGGAAAATTGATTGAAGATTT
This sequence comes from Sequoia sempervirens, assembly GCA_007258455.2. Classification (NCBI taxonomy): domain Eukaryota; kingdom Viridiplantae; phylum Streptophyta; class Pinopsida; order Cupressales; family Cupressaceae; genus Sequoia; species Sequoia sempervirens. Next base: position 8,160 of record VDFB02382715.1, read on the forward strand.
TCTTTGATGTGTGTGCCATTATAGTGTCATGAACCCTAATGGACTGACCTAGTGTGGCCTCGGGGGCTCATCGATAGATGGCCTTGCCTACGTCATACACTCAGAGACCTCGTAGTTCGACACGACCAATGACTTTGTCTTGATGAGCAAAGATTGCGCCATGATTTATTTTGACAAACCTAATAGGACTGACCTAATGTCTCGGGGACTCAAGTATGAGTCTTGCCTACGTAGCAAATGCGCAGAGACAACATAGTTCGGACATTGACACAAACTTAGTGACTTGATTGACTTAAACCAGAGATGACAGTGCACTTGTGTGTCTTATGCGGTCGAGTGTTTTTTTTAGTTTTCTTCAAGACGTTTTATGATTTTTTTGTCTTTTTTCAGGACATTTTATGATGTTTTTGTCTCTTTTTTTTTAGGGCATTTTACGATGTTTTTGGTCTTTTTTCAGGACTTTTTATGATGTTTTTGTCTTTTTTCAGGACATTTAATGATGTTTTTGTCTCTTTTTTTAGGGCATTTTACGATGTTTTTGGTCTTTTTTCAGGACTTTTTATGATGTTTTTGTCTCACGTGTCATCCACTGCAGTCGCATGATAAACATTTTTCCCCTAGTCAGGTTTAAGACTTAGCCATTTGCAAGGGATACGGATAGGATGCTATTGACTTGCTGGACAAACAGTCATCAGGACTTGATGTCAATCGTTCATCCACTAGGATAGGTAGAGCAGGATGTGATGGTGACTTGCGGAATAATGCCGAAGACAGCCTTCATCCTAAGCCCAGTTTAGACCAAGTGACAATAGATGGCAGAGCAATAATTGATTACGCATGGCGCCTGTTTGCCAAGTTTTCACCATGGTACTTGTCCAAAGCGCCTGTTTGCCAGGTTTTCACTATTGGACGAATTATTTTTCTTTTTACTATTTTTGTATTTTTGATTTTTTTGGTGTCACCAAGATGCCTATTTGCCAAGTTTTCATCAAGGTGACGATTTTTTTCCATTTTTCAATTTTTTTGTATTTTAGGGTCTTCCAGCTTTGTCCTCTGATGCTATGCGTAGAACTTTTGGAGGTGTAAACTGTTGATGGGTTTAGTCAATTGTTCCCCATCTGGAGTCGCCAGTTGATATGCTCCAGAACCAAAAGAAGATATGATGATATATGGACCCAACCAATTTGGTTCAAACTTTCCTGGATTTTCTCTGTCTGTTTGATTCTTAGGGTTCTGCATGAGAACCAGGTCTCCAATGTCAAACCTTCTAACCATGACCTTTTTATTGTAGCTACGACAAAGGCGATTTTGATATGCCTGGAGGTGATTCAATGAGTTTTGTCTTCTTTCATCCAGCATTTCCAGCTCGTGCAAGCGTGATTGTCGGTATTCCTCTTCATTAGTTAGACCCTTTAAAGAGACCCGTAGCGAAGGAATTTTGACCTCAATGGGTAAGATGGCTTCCGCGCCAAAAACCAGGGCGAATGGGGTAGCTCCTGTAGGCGTACGAATGCTAGTTCGGTAAGCCCACAGAGCAGGGTTAAGTTGTATGTGCCAATTGCGGCCAGCGTCATTGACAGTATTTTTAAGGATCTTGATAATGGTTTTATTCGACGCCTCAGCTTGGCCATTTCCTTGGGGGTAGTATGGGGATGAAAAGTGGTGTTGGATATGGAATCGCTCACATAACTCACGTACATCTTGGTTTTTGAACGGACATCCGTTGTCAGTGATGATGGACTGTGGGAGGCCGTATCAGAAAATGATGTAATTGAGGATAAACTTTGATATTTGTTTGCCAGTAATGTATGTCAATGGAATGGCTTCGATCCACTTTGTGAAATACTCAGTGGTGGTGATAATGAATTTATGGCCGTTGGAGGAAGTTGGATGAATTTTACCCACGAGGTCGAGTCCCCATTGAGCGAAGGGCCACGGAGAAGTGATTGGCCGAAGTTCTTGTGCTGGAGCATGGACCAAATCACTATGGATCTGACACTTGCGATAGGTTCTGACATATTCTATTGCATCTTTTTCCATTGTCGGCCAATAATATCCAAGTCTTGTTAGTTTCTTAGCCAGAGTAGGACCACTCGAATGAGATCCGCATATACCATTGTGCGCTTCTCGTAAGGTCGTACATGCTTCATCGGTGTCAAGACATCTAAGGAGGGTACTATCGAAACTACGGCGGTATAGGGTGTCGCTGATAATGGCATACCTTGCGGATTTTCTAATGAAGGACTTCCTTTGGTTATTGGATAGGTTTGATGGAAGGGTGTGAGTCTTTAGATAGTCATTCCTGATACCAAGGAGAGTTGGGACCAACAAGTTCACAAACCATTTCCAACTCTGGGATATCATATGTCGGTATCAACAGCTATTCTACTAGGAACTCAAATTGTGACACATTTTTAGGGATGTCCAAGAGAGAACTAATAGTAGCCATTGCATCAGCTAATTTATTCTGTACCCTGGGGATTTGTTCAAAAGACACTGATTGGAAGTATGTTAGGAAACTATCCACCATCCTCTTGTAAGGAAGCAACTTCTCATCCTTTGTTTCATAGTAACCATTCACTTGTTTGATTATTAGCTGGGAATCCCCGAATACAAGCAATGTCTGACTTTTCCATTTGATTGCTAACTTGAGACCTGTAACTAGTGCTTCGTATTCGGCAATGTTGTTTGTGCAAGGGAAAGCAATTCGAAATGACTTAGGAATTGAATCCCCTTGTGGTGTGATGAACAAGATTCCAGCCCCTGAGCCATGACCAGTGTGAGACCCATCAAAATACAGCTTCCATGGTGTTGCTGGTTCCGTATGAAAGATGGAATCGTCAGGAAAATCAATTACCAACGGATGAGAGGCTTGCATTGGTGCATCTGCCTGTTGATCTGCTATTACTTGCCCTTTTATTGCCTTGCATTCAACATATTGTATGTCCTACTCACTTAGGATCATAACCCATTTTGCCAATCGGCCTGTTAATGCTGCTCGACTTAATAGGTATTTCAATGGGTCTATTTTGGCAACTAGTTGTGTCTGATGATTGAGCATATAATGCCTTATTTTTTGGGCTGCAAAGACAACTGCAAGGCATGCACGTTCAATGTATGTGTAATTCAACTCATAACCTATCAGTGTGCGGCTGATGTAGTAGATTGCTCTTTCTTTCCCTTCATGATCATTTTGAGCCAGTAATGCCCCCAGTGCCGAATTAGTGGTCGAGATGTATAGAATTAATGGATTTCCATGAATAGGCGACATGAGGACTGGTGTTGATAGCAGGTAATCTTTGATTTGCTAGAAGGCCTGTTGACATTTATCTGTCCATACAAAGGGGACACCTTTGCGTAACAGATACTGGAATGGGTGGCACTTATCTGCCAATTGAGCTATAAAGCGGCGAATAGATTGTACTCTGCCTTGCAGGGTTCTGAGTTCATTGATCCCTCTAGGTGGAGGCATGTCTATGATTGCTTTAACCTTTGCTAGATCGACCTCTATGCCTCTTCGGGAAACTATGTACCACAACAGCTTACCTGACGTGACACCAATAACACATTTCTTAGGGTTTAACCACACCTTGTACTCTTCTAGTCTCTTGAAAATTTTGTCAAGTACCTTCAAATGATCTTTCCTTGTTGCTGATTTGGCCAATAAGTCGTCTACATAGTCTTCCATTATATTGTGCATCATATCATGGAAGATCATGGTCATGGCCCTTTGGTATGTGGCACCTACATTTTTGAGGCCGAAGGGCATGATGATCCAACAGTATGTACCCCATGGGCAAGTAAATGCTGTTTTGTGTTGGTCTTCAGGAGCAATGCGGATTTGATTATAACCCGAGAAACCATCCATGAGGGATAGCATCTCATGTCCTGCAGTTAGATCGACTATGATGTCAATGTTGGGCAAAGGAAAGTCATCCTTTGGACATGCTTTGTTTAAGTCCCAAAAATCTATACATACCCGAATTAGTCCATTTGGCTTTGTCACCGGCACTAGGTTGGAAATCCATTCAGCATAATCTATAGACCTTATGAATCCGGCATCCAGTAATTCCTTTAACTCGGCCTTAACCAATAGAGCAACTTGAGGGCGCATTTTGTACAACTTCTGCTTGACTGGTTTAGCATTTGGTACTAGTGGTAGATGATGTAGAACCAGTTTGGGGTCCAATCTTGGCATGTCAGCGTAGGACCATGCAAAGTTTATTTTCCATTCTGCAAAGAATTTATGAAATTATGGTTTCTCTTCATCTGTCAATGATGCCGCAAATAGTACCATCTTGGGGTCTTCTGGAGTTGAAATGTTATCCTCTATGGTGTCCTCAACAAGCATGGCTGATCTCTCCTATTGCATGGGGAGAAAGTCCAGTCCTCCATCTTTGGGCGCCTCCGAGAGGTTTTCACCCGCAGATACGTCCTTTGTTTTTACTATTTTACCGTCAAGAGGTGACTTTCGGTTTTCACCTAGAGACGTTTCATTTTTTACTTTATTTTTATTTTTGCGACTAGAGGACTGAACTGTCTCACCAAAGTATGCCGCGCAATCCAAATCAATAGTAAATCCTGTTCTGTGGTCCCCACTAGGTATGCCCTCGTGTAATCCCATGAATTCAGCAATGGCCTCATCATTTTGGAATGTGTCTAGAACTGGCGGTCCTTGTTGGTCCCAATCGACTAGTTCAGGGTAGACTAAGGAAATGCCATCGTCAAGGCTAGTGAATTCGGGTGAGGATGCTGATAGCATACAGACGGATGTGTTGATGTTGTAGATGAGGTTATCATCATCCAACTCGACATCGAACTCTATCTAGTATTCTCCTTCACTAGTGTCATATTCGTTGTCATAATAAGGGGTGAAGGTTTGAGAGCCCTGGTTATCGACGTCATTTGATACTTCGGATAGATTAGACTGAGAGGGTTCAGATGGTGGTTGTTGCGTGTCATGAGACGTGGTAGTGGGATTTTGACTGTTTGGTGCCCGCTCAATTTTGAATGTTTGCCAAAATCGTTGTTCAGAGGTCAATTCCCCTGGTTCGACAAACAAATCATCAAGACAACAGTCACTTAGGGATCGTTCGGAGCCAAATTCCCACTCGTGGGAGTCTGTTTCGGCTAGGTATTCCCTAGTAGTCTCAACACTTTCAGAAGCATGTACTCGCTCATTGGAAAGTTCATGGGTACGTCGATCGTCATTGTCGAGTGATCCAAACCCTAATCCAAGATACTTCAGAGTTTGGAAAGTTTCTATGGGTTCTCTTCGACCAGTTTTATTTTTTCCAAGGCCACTAGTACCATCGTAGCCTTTAGCCTTCATGATATTGTAACCCTTGCCATATTTCTAGACTGGTAGTGGAGGTAGTGAGACTGTGTCCTTGTAGATCCATCCTGTGATGTCGGCAAGGTCTTCATCACTCATGTCTCCCCACTTGATGAAAACTGTATTTGGTGGAAATTTGAATATTTCTTGCAGTTCCATTCTGAAACAAGGTCGACCATATATCTTTGGAGGAGTGGGTATTGTAGTTATGCTGTATGCTATATTTAGTTTGAACTCTCCGCAGCCGAGGTCCTAGATTTTATCAGTTGATTTAGTCTTAGGGTTGGTGGAGGGTTGTGATATGTCAGAAGACGTGGATGGAGTGGATGTGGAAGATGACCCGAGCATGGAAGGGTCGATGTATTTGGACGAGGAGCCAGGTGCTTCTTGGTTAATAGGTACTTGGTTTTCAGAGATACCCCTTAAATTGGTACAATATTGGAAAGGGTCGGGGTCTCCGTATATGGTGACTTCTGTACCGTCAAAAGGGAACTTGAGGCATTGGTGGTATGTTGACGGAATAGATTTTAAAGCGTGGATCCATGGACGGCCGAGTAAAATGTTATATGGTAGTTCCAAATCCAAGACCTGGCAAGTTGTGTCGACAATGAGTGGTCCCACTCTGATAGGGAGAGAGATAACACCTCGCGAAGAGCGTTCCTCGTCATCATATGCTTTGATCACTATGATTTTTGTTGGGTCTACGCATGCATCAGAGAATCCAAGAGCCTTAACCAGTTTAAGGTAGCATATATTCAACCCTGCTCCGCCATCTATTAAAACCCATCTAACCTTGTGCTTGTGGACAAAAACTTCTATGTGTAATGCATCGTTGTGGTTGGTTTTTGATGATGAGTAATCCTGATCTGAGAAGGTGACATGGTGCGGCGTGGTGAGATATCCCACCATAGTTTCAAACTGATTGACATCAATGTCCTTCGGGACCGACGACTCTAAGAGAGTTTTATCTAGGATTTCTTTGTGTGTGGGAGAAATATGAAGCAGCTCAAGGATAGATATTTGTGCAGGAGTCTTTCCTAGTTGGTCAATGAGATTGAACTGACTTTTCGGTTTCCACTGTTGTGGGGTTGAGAAAGGTTTTGGTTGTTTAGCTGATGGACCTGGTTGTGATTGCTTAGCAGATGGGCTTCCTACAATGATCTTGGCTTGTCTAGGGGGAGGTGGACCAGCTATAGTGACTATGCCACTTCGCGTAGTAGCATTGCACTGTGGTGCTCTCTTGATCGTGGTGGTGTTGATGTATTCATCGTCCGTTCTGACATTATTTATTGTTGGTCCACTAGAGTAATCGTACTTGACTCAGGTGAAGTTAGCGTGGTTCTGTGGACCTGAGGTGGAAGCATTATGGGGACCATGATCCTGCAGTGGATTCTTGTGGATAGTATCATCTGAGTTGGAATTGAATTGCGATCCACCTACTTCGATGGTGCAATTTTCAATAAGGTCTTGGATTACATTTTTTAGTTGTCTACAGTTGGAGGTTGTATGCCCTTTGACCCGATGGTATTCGCAAATTGCATTGTCATCCCACCATGCTGGTTTGAATTATCCGGGGTCATAAGGTTTTATTTCCGGAAGTGTGATGACCCCATGTTGGATGCATTTCTTGAGGACATCTGCAATGGGTTCACCTAAATTGGTGTATGTGCGACCTCTAGGGAATTGTCTTTGTTGACGATATTGTCCTTGACGGTTTTGATCATTTTGACTGTTCGAAGGAGTATTGGGGGGAGGTGTCACTATCGTTGTTGGTCTGTTTTGTTGTTGTACCCCTTTCAGAGCCAATACGGGACTTGCAGTCTTGGCGTCTACAACACCATCGTTTGTAACATGTTTATTCTTGACCCAATACTTGTTTTTGTTAGCGGGTGTGTTGGTGTTTGTATTTTTGGAACCATACCTCAGTTCTCCCTTTGCGATAAGGGCTTTCTCAATTTGGACCCCCTTTTCCACTAATTCTGTGAAGGTTGTGCAACAATGTATTTGCAATGTGAATTTGAGGGGCCCTAAAAGTGTTTGGACAAACATGTCAACCTTTTCCCTTTCAGGAATGTCAATGTGACATCGACTAGCGAGGCTTCTCCATTTTTGAAAGAACGGGATAAATGACTCACCCAACTCTTCTTATGTGAGATTGCACAAACTAGTGATAGAGGTGTCCATGTCAATATTGTATGCGTAATTTTTTATGAACCTTCTTTTGAACTCATCCCATGTTTGGATATCTTTTTGTGTTGAAAACCATTCAAGGGCTTGACCCGCCAAACTTTTGGAGAAAAGTCTCATCAAGTATGTGGGTTCGTAGGTGATATCCATACAGTTAGTTGTGAATTCGCGAAGATGTTCAATGGGATTTTTTTTGCCTTTGTATTTAGTGAAGTTGGGTGACACATATCCTGGCGGAAATGCGGGCATACCTAAGTTTGTGTCGAATGGGTACACATCCAAGTCATATGATATTTCGGATTTCCTGCCTGTAATGAGCATGTTTTGCATTTGCTTCGCCATATCCCGCACTGTTGCTTTGAGTTCATCTATGGTGGGGTCATTTACATTTCCATATGTTGGATTGCCTAGTACACCATGTGTTCTTGCGTGAGTATAGGTGTATTGTGGCGGTACAGGTTGTTGCGGTACGTATGATGTGTGTTGTTGGTATTGGAAGTTGTGGTTAGGTGCATGTTGATGAGTGTGAACATTGGATGAGTATGTTGGAATATGTCCCCCAGCTATGTGTGTCATTATTTGGGGGATGTTCTGACCATGAATGTTATGATGTATTAGCGATGTCATGGGTTGAGTTATTTGGCCACTTTGTGTGAATCGCTTATTTTGCACAAGGGGAACATTGGTATGGGTACCTTGGGAGGTAGTGACATTTGACTGTGTTGTCGTGTTAACGTTTTGTTGTTGTCCTTGTATAAAGATACGTCCTGTGGCTCCTCCCAAAGGATGTTGTGAATTACTACTGAACGATTTTGTTGAAGTTGTGTTCATGGTAGTAGATGTAGTTATCAAGGGGGAGTTGTGATGACTTGATGATGCCCCTGTGGTATTTGCTGTTACGATAACGGGAGGATTGGAATAATTTGCCGATGATGTCAAGGAGCCAAGAGTGGTTGTGTTTAATTGAGGTAGTGTTGTGGATGTTGTGGATGATTGTGATCCCCCAAGAGACGTAGCGTTTATTGTATTGGAGATGTTTGGGATGTTGGATGTGGTATGCAATGTCGTTGTGCAAAAGGGATGTTGCTTGTAGTATTTAGAACTTGACCACTGTGTGAGATGTTGTGAACATTGTTGGCATTAGGATCATGTAATGTGTTAATGTCAAATCCTGGTGGTAACCTAGCTCCTTCACTCAAGAGCATAGCTACGAATCTGTCCCTATCGTGACGTGCTATTGTTTCAGCCAACTGGTAGGCCTCTGGGTCTTGTGTCAATGCTTCTATGTGTTCTTGAAGGAGTTGACCATTTTCATCTCTTTGCATGTAGCGCTCGAATGAGTTGTTAGGTAAGGATTGTGTTGTCACTAGAGGTTGATTGTCTAGATTGGTAAAGGGATCATTCACGGTCCAGTTTGAGTCATGTGGAGGACTGTTGGGATCTTGCCTAAAGTTTTCCATTTGTCTTTTGTGCTTTTGAAGTCTAGTTTCGACCATAAATGAGATTGCTCAAAGGGGATGTCCACTAAATGCAAGTATGACACTAGGTGAAATCTAAGGTTCAAACTGACGACTAAAATGACCACTGTTTTTGGATTTTTGTGAATAAGGTATGAAATATGGATGCAATGTGAAATGAGGCTATCTAAGCACTTCTAAGCTTGAACTTTGTTTTCAATTTGGACTGCTAGAGGACTTTGTTGTTAATGACAAGTTGACAAGATGACTAATGAGTCTTCCTAACTAGACTTTTGAGTTGGAAGAAATCTCACAAAAGAGGACAATGACTAAAAGGATGTTTGATAACTTGGTCCAAAAAGGGTCTAATTTTGAAAACAATGATTTTTCCAAGGGGTGCTTAAGATTTTCCTACTCCTAAGTATGCAAGATATGAGCCTAGGGACAACATAATGTTGAATGTATGATACTAAATGGTGTAAGATATGAAACCTAAGGTGATCAATGCAAGCTAAGGGACAAAACTTTGAGCAAGTTCAAATTGGGTTTCTGGTAGAATCTTTCTGATGACAGAGTTTGACAGATGGTTGACAGTTTAGAGGTCTCTGGTTTTGGCTGTGTAGTTTAAAAATTTTGACAGGCAGATGCGTCTCAGTTTGGCAATTGCGTTGCGGTTTAGCAATTGTAGTTCAGTTTTTCACTTGCAGCTTTTTGATTGTCAGATGCGACTCAGTTTAATAGATGTGACTTTCGGGTTAACAGATGCGTCACGATGCATACAGATGCGTTGTTCTAATTTTCAAATGCGGTTTATTAGAGCAGTTGCGTTACAGAATCTCAGTTGCGGTTCGACAGATATGACAATTTTGTTTCAAAGTGATTTTCGTGGTATGTTGATGGAAGTTTTTGATCTGTTTGATGACTGTTTTGTTTGGACTATGACAAAACCAGAATGCACTTGACAAACATAGTGTTTTAAGGGATAGCCAGACACACATGAGATAAGCACAATCCTAGAAAGGCCACTAGGCCTTGGGTTTGTATACTTGATATAGCCCACCAGTTATACCCCGGATTGGTGATGAACACCTTTCCTTCTTGAGAGCGGATAGCTTAGAATTTGGTGGCATTGGCTCCCCTCAACGGCTCATTAACGTCATTCGAGCACACCAAATTTAGATTCATTGGGTAGTGACATCCCAAGAATTGCTATCTCTACTCAAGGGGATCAGTAGTGAGTAATCTTTGGGCATGATACTGTACCCTGCACTATATCAAGCAATGGCCAATAGAACGATTGGACACTAAGACAAGAGGTGTTTAATTCGGGCATTCCGTTCGTGGGGCGTGATCCATGCGGTGAGAGTCCCCTTTCGGATCCATCTCGTCGGAACCACGCTTGTGATTCTTGGGCTTTCCCCAAGAACCCACTTTTCTATACCGGCTAGAAGTCCCTCGGTGTCAGGGTGCTACCGGTCTGAGTCATCCTGGGGTGAGTACTTTTTCCCACCAGAACAGGCCCAAGTTCTAGAGTCGGTAACCGTTTCTCTTACACCCAGGATCGCACGAATGCGCAAAGGGAGAGGATACTCCGATATACCGAATCGTGAAGGGTAAATTAACAAAAAAGAATGGGTCTGGTTTTCTGATCACAAGGTCTTCACCAAGTGAGAGCATACTCACCTACCACTCCACAAGCACACTCAAGCATGAAAGACATGATTCTTTTTAAAAGCACCAAATTCAAAGTTTGCTAATCTAGAAATAAACAAGCACACTATTTGTTTTCTCCTTCTTTGACATGCGAATCTGCAAACAATGAATTAGTAGTCTTGTATGTGATGGTCTTGGACACATGAAAAAGGATCACCACATGCTACAAGAAACTATTAGTAACACAAAATATCTAATCTGGTTAACATGCAGGAATAAAATCATAGAAAAATATGGAAAACCAGAAAACCAGTGAACAGAAAAATTCAAAACTCGGCAATTAAAATCTAAAAACTGACAGAAAAAGTTTACCAGGCAAATGCGGCGCGGTATTACCAGACAGATGCGGCTCGGTTTGTTGGATGCGTCATTCTGTTCTGCGAATGCAGCTCGGAATGTTAGTTGCATCTCTGTAATTGGTAGTTGCGGCTTGTCAAGATAGTTGCATCATTTCTGTCAGCAAATGCGTTGCGACGTTTGCGGAGATCCGTACCAGTAGCCTACAAAACAACAAAAAACAACAAAAACCCTACCAAAACAGAAAGCCACTACCAGAAAGGATTAGTGACAGAAGATCTAATTTTTTTGAATCATGCAGGAATAAAAACAGAATGCAGAAAAACATATGATTAAACAACCCGAAATCCAAAAATGTTATACCAGACGGATGTGGCGCGAGTTGCGAATGCCGCTTTTAGGGTTTCGGATGTGGCTCAGGAATAACATATGCACCATTCTGTGCATTAGTTGCGTTGGGACAGGTCGATTGCGGCTCTACGGTTGTCGTGTGCATTGCGACGCATATGATGCGTCACATTGTTTTTAAAAAAAGTTGCGGCGATCCGTACCTATACCTGCAAAACAACAGAAAACAACAAAAAAAACGTACGAAAATCTGAAATAACAACATCGGGTTCACCAATGTAATCAAGGGAAAATCCTAAAATTATTATTAAGTGGGTTAGCACAATAACAATAAAATTCCTATGAAAATAACAAAGTACAAAGGAAGTGATGTGAAGAAAAAAGGGATGAAGTTACCCTAAGTCCCCACCTTCCATGATTAACCTTTGTTACACCTCCTAGCTTGCAGATAAATAAAAATGCCCTCAGATTTATGTGAGCAACTATGACTAAAGACTAAGCCCTATGCAAGTGTTGAAGGATTTGCAGAAAATAAAATGACCCTACAATGGACTAAAATGCCTATGACTGTAAGTGACTATGACTGTAAGACTAGTAGCATAAATTGAAATCTAAACATGAGAGACTAAGAGTGCAAGAAGTCAAGAGAGGAAGAGAGCCAGAGAGGAGCAAATGAGAACAAAATTGCCCTTTTATGAAAATTGCAATTTTGAATGTGTGGCCAGGATGAAAAGATGACAAGAACCCTAAGATCAATGCTTAAGATTGAATGTTGTTGTGTGCATTAGGGTTAGGTCAAAATTAGGGCAACAAGTAAGAATGAAGGGTGGAGATTGAATTATAAAATAATTCAATCAAGGGTCAAAATTAAATGAGAAGTCAAAAGTCAAGAATTAAATTGGAAGATAAGGCTGGCACGGACAAAGAGGTTGCTGGAGAAATTAAATAATAAAATTTATTTACTCCAGCTGACTAGTAAATAATTAAATAATAGAGATATTATTTAATTATGGAGGAATGTGACAACAGAATTATTTTGAATTTAAATAATGATTTTAATTCAAAATTCAAGAGAATTGGCTAAATTAAATAAATCAAATTTATTTAATTTTAATGAGAGAAAAAGCTAATGAATAATTAAATAATTAAATTAAAATTATTTAATTATAGTGGAAAGTGGACAATTTAAATAAATAAGAATTTATTTAATTTTTAGAAGAGGGGGACTTAAATAGTGACGTAATTAAATAAATAAAATTTATTTAATTAATCAAGAAGACATAAATGACAAAGGGAAATTAAATAAATTATGAAATTTATTTAATTAAAAAGGAAAACGATAATTAATGGCCGTATGGAATAAATAAATAATATTTATTTATTTAAATAATCGGAGAAACAATGACATGAATTAATTAAATAATTATGAATTATTTAATCAATAGTCGAATGTGGACCAAGGACATAATTAAATAACTTAATTATGCTAGGACGAAAGTGGTAAAAATGAAGCTTGCAGGCCTAGGTCATTTTTAGGTGTCTACAGTTATTTCAAATGCAAACCGAGATAAACATAAATTGAAAAAATTATGGGTTGGGTTTGTTGTGAATTGCAAGTTAATAAACACAGTGGTTTTGAAACACAACTTTTGAAACCTCTTATTCATTATAATATATTCATAACTATACATATCTAGATCTCTATTTCAACTGCCGGCATTGGCATGGTGTGATGGTTTATAGGTGGCATTGTTGTTCTTGCCACCAAGGTTCAAACCCCATTGGGGTGGTATTGTTGAATGATTGTATCCGGTTCATAGCTCCGGTCAAAAGCGTTTACCCCTTGAATAAAAAAAAAAAGATCTCTATTTCAACTAACAACATCTTTTCATGATGGTGTGTTTGGGTATGAAAAATTATAAGCTTTAAAACACACTATGATTTGTAACATGCACTTCACATAGTACCCAAAATACACCATGTATTGTAACCTCTACTAATACATCTACATCTAATGCTCTTTACAAAAAATTGGCATGAGACAACTTAGAACTCCCCTTGCTCAAGTAATTTTTAAGCCTTATACATATTAATGCATACATGGAACTATCAATTAGAATTGGATAATAAATCTTCTTAATGTCCCTAAAAACCTTCATAGATTTAGGACATTTTTGTAGGCTCAACTTAGTGGATATTGTTAATGGAATACTTAAAATATTATCATTGTACA
>VDFB02382716.1:0-67726 GCA_007258455.2 Sequoia sempervirens
AACAAAAGCTACATTCACTATTTCTATGGTAAGACTATCCATGTTCATGCTCTCATTCACACCATTGAATCTTAACTCTTGAAGCGGTCATTTTTGAAAACTTTTAAATCAAATAATTAGAATAATCTACAACTAGTGTGGTCCGAAACACTGATGCACAAAAAGGCTACAACACAGTCAAATCCAGAAACGAATACCGATTAGAATAATCTATTCAAAAGTCGTGGAATATTACTAACATGTTTTATGTGGGCGTTTCACTGAAGGGCGCACATTTTGAGTGAGCTATAGCTCTGTAGAAAAATGAATGCTCTGTAATTTGGGATTAAAAATCTTTGTAACTACATGTCTAGCTGTTTACAGGACTGGACTGAATCCACCAACAACACTGTTTTGTTTTACTGTGTTTGATATAATATTTTATTTGTTCTACTTGTGTTTCCACTACGATAATAAACAATAGCTACATTCTCTGTGATTATGGCGAGGCCATGTTCATGCAGATGCTCTCATTTACAAAAATCAGAAAGTCAGGCACGTTTTAAATTAGTCTGTGGGTGTTTGCATCGAAGTATTAAAAAAATCTATCCAAAAGCCGTGGAATAATATTACAATACGCGAAAGAGTCAAGAAAATCCACCGACAAGTTTTATGTCGTCAGAATTAAAGTTGTAGGGTAGTCTTTCAGATTTTAATAATCGGAGGAATTTTTAGAAGTGTGTGATTTAATTGTATAGTATTATAAGTTACATTATATTTAGACATCGGGATGTACATTTGATCATACTTATCATCTTCATGCTTGAATAAACATTGTCATATTGATAATAGTGTTTTTATATTCTTATATAAACTAAGTTTTAAAGTGGTTAAATAATAGTAGAATTATATTGGAAAAAAATGTCATTCATTTATATTTAGGTAATATTTTTGTAGTGGATAAGTCAAGTATTTAATGGTTTTGGGTAGCTTATGCGTATAGTAAATCTTTATACAATCTGATTGTCTAAACCAACTCTTGATAGTACCTTTTACTACTCTTACCACTTATTTTTTGAAATTTTCTAGGTTAGGCTAAATCTTAGAATGTCCACTTTGAATGATGATTGACTAACTCCTAAGATTCTCGATACTATATTGTATTAGGATAAGTAGGTGAATAATTGCTTGAGCACCTCTACTTGTTTATGACAATGAATGCTCTCCACTATGAGTTTGAGAAATGGACTTGATACATCTATTATGAAGCCATGGTGTTAATTATGTTTAGAGAATATTAGTAAATAGATCATTATTCCAATGTGTTAATCTGTAGCCATTGACTTCATCAATTGTAACTAGAAGATGATTTTTTTACTCAATAATATATAGGATATATATCTAATTAGTAATCTAGGAGATAGGATTGATACCTACTCATGTGTTTATCAGTTAGAGAAAGCATGCCTCCAAATGATTAGTCTTAATGCTTTAGTGATAAGATTGCTATAAGAACATGTTTGTAAAGTGGATGGGAGTCTCATATATGCTTGTACAAGTGTGTCAAATTACCAATAATCAATATTTTTTAATTTTGTGATCATAGATGGGTCTATTGGAAGTTGTTTTCGTTGATGTCAACACTGATGGTTGTGTTGTTGTCATTGATGTCAATGTTGATGGTTGTCAATTATGTTAACACTAAGGGGATTGTTGGTAGTTGTTATCAACATTGATTGTTTTTTGTAATTGATGTTTGCATCTAAGTAATATGTTGTGAATCCTTGGCATTGGTTGTCTTTATTATATTCAGTTTGGGATAACATTGGTTGGATGTCATGCTTTATCAAAGAAGAGAAGAGTTGAAGAAATTCATGGTTGGATGCCATGCCTTATCAAAAGAAGAGAAGAGTTGAAGAAGTCCATGGTTGATGGCATACTCTAAGGAAAGATCAATTGAGCTTGAATGCCTCAGTCAACAGAGAGTTGTGTTGGTAATCTTTGTAATTCTCTTATAAATCTTTTGTATCCTTTTCTGAGATAGTGAATCTCATTAGGCCCTCTATATCTTGCTCCTAGAGTTGGTTGATACTTTAGTGTTGCAAGTCCTTTTTGTATCTTACTCTAAGGCAACAAGCCTTCTGGCAACCATGGTTTTTCCCTCATTGGGTTTTCCATGTAAATCTAGTGTCTCCTTGTGCATGTGTGTGTTCTCTATCTCTTTCTATTTGTTTTTTATTTGATTACTTCTATATCTTTCATTGGTAAAGTTTGTTGAAGGTGTTAAAGATTCAAATTGCTATATTCTTCTTTGTTACTACTTTGCTTAAAGTTCTATCTTTATTTGCTAAAGGAGTTAGAGTTGTGTTGAAAGTTTCAAGTTCTAGAAGGGGTTAAGATTTGTGTAGAATAATTCACCCCCCCTCTCACTCTTCAAAAGTGTTCAACAATTGGTATCAGAGCCAAGTTCCTCTATAGAAGTTTAACAACTTGAGGAAAAGATCTAGGATGGCACATGATGGTTCATTCAAGGGTCGTAGGTTTGATGGGACTAATTACTCCTTTTGGAAATTGAGAATAGAAGTATACCTAAACTCTCTTGGGTTTGGGGTGTGGCAATCAATCAAAAGTGATTATATTGCTTCAACCACTCCTCTTATAGATCCAGTTGAAATAAAACTATATGAATGCAATGTCAAATCCAAGAATGTTATCTTGTGTGGGTTTGTTGATTCATTACTTTTGAAGGCAATGAATTGCAATTCTACCAAAGATGTATGGGAAAAACTTAGTAGCATATATGAAGGAGACACTAAAGTGAAGCAAGCTAAGATGTAGATCTTCAAAAATAGATTTGAGACTCTAAAGATGATTGAAGATGAAGACATTGCAAGTTATATGCTATGGGTACAAGAAATTGTCTCTGGGATCTCCATACTTGGTGGAGAACTGAAAGCAAGTGAAATTATAAAGAAGGTTTTGAGATCTCTACCAAAATTTTATAGTCATAAAGTATCTACCATTGAAGAATCTAAAGACTTGGATCATTATTTAGTTGATGAAAATTTTGGTACTCTTATTGCCTTTGAGATGAGAGGGTTTGGTCAAGATGTTCCAAAGAAAGAAGCTACATTCAAAGTTAACAAAAATATTAAAGATGAAGTTGCTGATAAAATTGATGAAGTTGCTGATAAAATTGATGAACTTGATTAAGTTGAAGCAAAATTTGTGAGAAGACTTAAGAAAGGCACTGGAAAATATAAAGGTACAACTTGTCATTCAAATATTTCAATTGTGGAAGAATAGGTAATTTTTTTTTTAAATGTCCTTACAAAGAATCAAATGATAGCAATAAAAAAGAGATAAGGTTAAAAAGGGTCTTTATTCCAAAGAAAGCAATGGTTCCTCAAAAGATGAGGAGAATGATTCAAGTGATTAAACTCTCTTTATGGCTTTCAATACCATTGATAGAGAGTATAATGTTGAGATATGTAAGGAGTCAAGCTCCTTAAGTGATGAAGACATGTTTTTCTCTGATCTAGATTTGGAATGTATGGAACCTGAAGGTTGGGGCTTCAATTCAAATGAATGGGGAATTAAATTTGAAGGATAAATCTAGTCTGCATTGGAAGACCTAAATGAAGCAAGAGGTCTAAATTAGAAATGTGAAAGCTTTCTTGAAGAATCAAATGAAAAATCTAACAAACTAAGAATTCCAGAAAAAGAAGGAAAATATATGAAATCAGACTAAAACAGGTAGAAGATGTGATCTCTGATTTGAAAATAAAGGTTGAAGAAGGTAAGAGGACTGAATATTGGATGGATACCAAACTCAAAGACAAAATTGTTGAATGTTTAAAGCTTGAAGAAGAAAATACCACTCTAAGGAATTCCCTAAAAAGAGAAAAGGAACAAATTGACAAAGGAGAGAATTATGGTACAGACTATTCAAAATAAAATGAAAAGAATGAAACAAAAGAAGAGAGAGTTTGCCTTGAAGACTCTAAGAAGAATGCCTCCAGAGATACAAAGAATATTCATAATGTTAATAAAGAAGGTGGGCCCAGTTCTAATCAAAAGAAAAAAGGTTTTAGAAGTTCTCCATTAGTAAAACAACATGCTCCCAATAGATTCAATCAATCCTTTCAAGGTTATTGTTTTTCTCAAGCAACATTTTTGGGCATAAGGATGTTGATTGTAGAGTTAGACAGAGAAGGAATATAACAACATAGGAAGTTCTTTCTTACCTCAAAGAAACAATATAGTGTTATTTCATGGATATTGCTTTTCCTACAACAACTATAGTCACAAGGCTAATGAGTGAAGATCTAAGGTGAAGAGGAACAACTTTGTTCCAGAGCACAATGTTGTGTGCTACAAGTGCAATAATATGGGGCATAAGGCAAACCATTGTAGAAATGGTTTTGTGAAGCCATCTGGTCAGTATTAGAAAAATGATGAATCCCTTAATCAACAAAATAAGGGAAATGAAAAGGCCCAAAATAAAGATCGTTAGAAGAAGGATGATTCTACTCTTGTGCACTCTACACAAGATTTCAAGATAAATTGAGATAAAGTATAATCTCAGGGGGATATGTCACTTGTAGAACCTTTTTTCCCCCCTGAAAGGAGAAAAAGGTACTAAAGACTTCAACATGTAGGAAGATTTGAGTCAACTTAGTCTATAATATGTGAAGGTTGGTACACTTTTTCTAATTGATGTTATTCCAATTTGGTATACCAAACTTAAAGTTGTAGAAAATAAAATTCCAGTAGTTTGCCAAAAAAAATATTGTGCATCCTTTGTGGCAAAGTCGACATATTTTGTTTCGCATCTCTCCATAGAAAAGGTTTTTTCCTTGTAGTCAGAACTTAAGTTGATCATAATGTGAAGGTATCATTTCCAATTATTCAAGTCTACACCTTTTGAAGTGGAACATATCAGTGTCTTTTGTTTGGTCTAGGACTTAGTGAAAAGATGTTGAAGGCTTGTTGAAATTTTTTATATTTCTCTAGAAGAAAAAGTTTTATAGGCATGCTATTTTGGTGTATAAGATGATTTGATGTACTGCAAAGCTCTATAACAATTCCCATCCATTTTTCAAAACATTTTTTGTGGTATGTATGCTAACTAGTTCTTGACTATCAATTATATGAGTTGGTTTGATTTGCATGCATTATGTTTGGCTGCCATATTTCAATTCAATCCTAAGAAATCTCATGAAAAAGTTGTGAAAAGGATTTTCAAATACCTAATGACTACTCCAGATTATAGGCTTTGGTACAAAAAGGATCAAAATTTCTCTTTGAGTGCCTATACTGATGCTAATTGGGCAAGTTGTATTGATGACCAAAGAAGTACAAGTGGGAATGCATTCTTTTTGGGATCTACAACTTGGTCTCATGGTTCAGTAAAAGGTAGGATTTAGTGTCTTTGTCCACAACATAAGAAAATATATTGCTACAACATCTTGTTGTACTCAGGTGCTTTGGATGAAGCAGAATTTGAAGGATGTGAAGGTGGTGTATGATGAACCTATTCCTATACTATGTGAAAATACAAATGCTATTAACATTTCTAATAATTTAATGGGTGTATCATTGGGTGGTGTTGTAGCAACAATTTTAGATGGTGGTAAGGATTTTTCAAATTTTGGTAAGGCGGGAATCCCTGCTCTAGGGGTTGGTGTTAATGGTGGAGGTTAGGCTGACGTTAGGAGGTTGGCTGACAGTTGTCTTTTAGATGGGACATCTTGCGGGTCCTTTCTGTTGGGTAACTCACATGTCCTTCCTCCCTCTGGCAGTCTGGGTCCAGATGGTAAGTTTCCTTGGACAAGGTGGGGTCTATTTATGTGGATTTTGAGGCTGTGTCGTCCCTGAAGTTGCTCAGCAAGTTGCTGCCTCGGTGGATAGTAAGTCTTGGTCAGATTTGTTTGGTACAAAGCTTAAAGAGAAGAGCTCCTCACCTTCAGTGGACTTCTTTGTTGATTTGTTAGTTGGAGATTATTTTGTCTCTGTGTCGGATTGTATTATTGACAAGGGTATTCTTTCCATGGAGCAATTGTTGGTTGGTAAGTTTTTGGGACCTCATCTTAATATTGAAATGGTTTGTAACTTGTCTAAGAATCAGTAGCATCTAAAAGGCTAGGTTGAGGTAGCGGCCCTTGCAAAGGGCTTCTTCTCATTTTCTTTCTCTTGTGATGAATATTTTTTGAAGGTTTGAGTGGAGGGGCCTTGGCTTATTAGAAAATCTACTCTAGTGTTGAAGAAATGGGAGCCAGGTTTCTCTCCAAGTTCCTGTTCTTTTGACTTGGCTCTGGTGTGGGTCCACTTGCTCAGGCTTCCTCTTGAATTATGGGATGAGCAAGTCTTTAAAGGAAGTGTTTCTACCTTTGGACGCTTGCTTTCTATTGATAATCTTATTGCTTCGAGGTGTAGGCTTGTTTTTGTTTGGTTGTCTATGATTCTAGACTAGGCTATGGATCTTCCATCGATGATAAAGATAAACTCTAATTTGGGAGTGTGGGAGCAGGTGGTTGAGTTTGAGTCTATCCCTTTTTCCTGTTTCTCAAAAAAGAGCTCACTAAAGTGGGGGAAAAATGTAATGTCATAAAATTGCACCCCATGGAAATTTCACATTTGTGCATTTGTCCCCCCACATTTATGGCACCTAGCTGCATTTATGATAAGGACCTTATGAGTCAAAATTTCACAAATTCAACTCCACAAGGGGTAATGATGAAGCGTCGGTAGTCTGCCACCTCATTTCTTGCAAATTTGTGATTTGGATGCTTGTGCAACATGTAAACATCCATGCAACATGCTAGATTCCCTGAAATTTATGAGTTTGAATGAGGAATCTTGAGAACCTTTACCTATGACACGTGTCATTGCAGAAAAATCTTGAGTGTAATAGCTCTTCCCACCCATGCAACTTCACAAAACCCTCTTTCTCACTCTCATTTGCATTCATTCTCACTCTCTCTCTAACTTTCTCTTAATGAATTCCTTTCTCTTCATCTCATTTCTATGAAAAAGCTCTACTATATTTACATCTCATTAACAACCAAGACTCTTTTGCAATCACTCAATGTCACGTCTATCAAGCCAAGCGGGAACCATGAACTATTAGTAACACTCTCTTGCTATTGTATTTATTTTATAGCATATTTTATCATGTCTATCTATTTCGTGGTACAGGTTCTCCTCCATCACAAGGTTTGTTTTTATAACTTATTATGTCTACTTTACTTTGTGTCTTTTCTATTTTCTATCTATCTGGATATTCGTGGAGGTGGAAACACCAAAGTGGGGGTTTGATTGAGGCAAGCCCCGAAATAACCCCAAAATTTATCCTTGTTCACCTTATGTGTAGGTTGTTCGTGTGAAGATTCACAAAAGGCTTTGTAGCACAAGACCTTTGTGAGGTAGAATCCCACATTCCTTGTCATTTCCTTTCATTCCATTTTTTGTTAATTAATTAGAATAGACAAACTTCAAATTTTGAGTAGTGTTGTCATGGAGGTTGCACCCGTATACTAAGTTTAAATGATGCTCAAAAATCTTGTGAAACATGGAAACACCTTCGAGCCTATGGGTATGCTCATAGTGAAGGTGAATTTCCAGATTATGGGTTGTTTCCCCTTTTGATCTCCTAGAAACTAATGGCTTGGATCAGAAAAGGTAAGAAGGATAACTAAATTGAAATGGAAAGCTTTAATCTAGGAGGTGATGCACCAATAATGTTCTTGTAATACTTGCTGCCCTAAACTCACAATCAGCTTCAAACAAGAAGCTTTTAATTACTCATAACTCAAATCAGATCATGAAATACATAAATGTTTCATAAGAAGGCTTTAGTTTCAGCATTTGCATGAAGGAAAATAAAGTTTCACAACTCCAATCAACTGTAAACAATTTAGCACAACTCACAACCTGTATTTGACATGATTTCCCTTACCTTAATACTATGTGAATGAGACATATTCAAAGGAATTGATAGATAAAACACAATAAATACACCCCATCATTCATCTACAATACTGAAACAAGAGATATCTAAGAAGGAAATGTTGCTTCTTTATTGAAAATGAAAGGAATTGTTGTTACAAGTATAAAATTTGAGTTACAAAGGCTTTTCTTAGCTTAAAAGAGCTTAACAAAGCTATAATACATGTTGAAGAAAAGTCAGAACTCTCGAAAGAAAGAAACTAGGCCTTGCCTATAAGAAGAGAAGAGAACTTGAAAAGGCTTTGGATAGCTCTTGAGTAGACTGGAAGTGAAGTCAAGATGAACTTGAAGTTGAGCTCAAATGAACTGTTGCATCTCCCTTAAAATCGGGCTTTGATTAAAGAGTTGGTTGTCCCAAACTACCTCTAAAGCTCCTAGAAAGGTGGATCTACCCATGAGGGTCGTGCAACTTTGAAAATCCCTCAAAATAGGGGCCAAAACTAAAGCAAATTGACTGTTTGTAGCCCCAAACCTCTCCTTGACTGATGACTAACCCATATGGGCCTTCAAAACAGATGAAAAAATGCCCCTTATACCTTAAAATCCTCCTTAAAAGGTGGATTTGCTTCTTGGTCGACCCCCATGGCTTCCTTTTGAAATAAGTCCTAAAAGTTAGGATGTTAGCTTCTCTTCACCGCCCTTTCCCCCTCCAAATCAAGGATTTCAACTACTTGAGATTCTTAAATGAATAGAAATGTTGACACCACTACCATTGGTGATATGACCTTCTGACTATCATGATTCATTTAGTAATGTACCATAGTTTCTTATCATTTCTTTTTTCTTTCCATCTTTGACTATCATCAAAAATCATACATTTTTCATACTATATTCATTATATCAAATGCACTTTCCCTAGACTGTCATTCAACTTTCTTAGGTGCAACGGAGACAAGCTTTTGATCATGACAACATCTTCTTGTTTCTTTATTTGTAGACTTTTACTACACCATCATGAGAGGCTTTGGAACTGTCTTGTAACTGTGAACTCATGATCTTTATCATTATGTTGCATCTCTCAAAGTACTGATGTGGCTACTTTGCTACATGCCTTTGATTGCCCCTTTCTGGCTCTATCATTTTGTCACAGTCCTCATGTCAATCCTCACACCTTTCTTGTCATCATTGTTTTGATGTACATTGTTGCTCATCATGATTGCATCATTGAATTATCTCTATTGCTCCAAAGATCCTTGGCTTTCTCCCTTTGTCAAATGCATGAAACATGGTCATGTTATTGCTATGGACATTATTCTTGAATGTGACCTCTACCACTGTTGCCTTTGGAATTTTCTATTTAATTACCATTCCTTTTCATTACTATCATGATATCTCTGTGTTTGTGGCTGCACTTTCATGGCCTTGACTGATTTGCACTCTTTACATGATTGTAACCACCAAGAAAGTTGACAAAACCTCTTGATTATTCCTTCTTTTATTGTTGTCTCACCCCAGAAAAACTAAACCTCTCACAAAACCCTCACTATTTTTGATTGAAAATAATGGTAATTCTCTTGATCCCTACATAATAGGACTGCAACTCTTCAACATACCATTATCCTTGCTCTTTTCCATTTAATTAAAACTCTTTCAAGACATGCCCTCTTGATTTTCATAGAACTTTGTTGCTTTGGACTAGTGAAAATTTCTCACAAAGTACGAACTGGGTTGGTGAGAAATTTATTGGGTTTTTTTCCTTCTTGTTTCCTAATTTTTGTCCAAAAATATCAAGAACGCAAATAATAATTTTCAAGATATGATGAAATCTCGTTTGCTCTCTTGTTGTGACTGATCTTTGCCTTTTGTTGCCTTAAACAATGCCTTTATTGGTTGCTCTATATGGATCATTGTGTTCCTGTATCCTTTGTAGCATTTTTAATAAACCTATCATATTTGATCTGCTACTTTTTCTTTTACCATTTCCATACTCTTCATGCTTATATTGACTACTACACCTTAAACTAAAATGGTTTGCAATTGTCATATTTGTGACTCCTTATTACTCTTGGCAAAAGAATATTTGTTGATGTTGTCTTCTTATAAAAGAATGCATACTTATCTTGAAAAGCACAAATCCCGTGAAAGAAGATAATATGATAAGCATGAATGTTGCCTGGATCCATGATGCTTGTGCTAGTGCTCCAGAACATATTTCCCACATGCATTCTTCGTAAATGACCTCCTTTTTATGTGGAAAAGTTGTTGTGCCTTCATTTTAGAAACCTGGAACTGAAGATAATATAAATAACACCCTGCCTTGGCCTTTCAAACTCAAGATGTGAATGATGTAAGCATTTGAAATAGGCTTAGATGTATTCCATGAAAACATAACAACCTTAATATGGCAACGATGAATAATAAGAAACAAAGAGAAAGTTATTTGTCCTTAGGGTTTCCACGTGAAACTGCACTTTAACTCAAATAATACCCATGTATTTCACCCTTACTTGAGTTCTAACTCAAGTTGACAATGAATTCCTCAACTTCGTTAAAAAAGCTTTTGAGTTTTCCCTCCTACTTCTTAGAAAGGTAAATTTCCTTTTTGACCTTTCCAACATGGGTTTTCTCATTAAGAAACAATGAAGACATAGAAAAACCTCTCTTCCACTTTTTAATGAAGTAACATGTAGCTTCATTTTAATGTATATAATCTTTGTAGTTAATAAAGCCTCTTTTAATGATTTTCAACAACATTAGGGTTCAAAAAGGCTTTATTATGCCATGGTTTGACTAAACTAAGAATAATATTAAAGGGTACTGGATAAAATAATAAATTTTATCACATGACAACCCTTAACACGAGGTAAGACCTAAAATTCAACCACTTTTCCCTTACAACTATGGAGGACAATTTTGACTGGAGGTCAAAATTGGTAACATTTTGGCAACATCTCAAGGATGCTTGCCTGCTAAGCAATGGAGAACCAATAGCCTTAGTGGACATCCATTAGGCATAGAGTCTTGGGAAACCCTGAACAAACTCAATTCTAATTTGTAACTTCTGTTGTTAGAATCATAGAACAACACCTAAGAAACTAGGAACTATACTAAAAATTTGAAAACTTTGTACCAAAGCACTTGGAGGAACTAAAGAATTTAAACTACCCTACTCTAACCAATCAACCTTGAAACCTTAGATACATCCATTTACAGATTGGTTAAAATAGCTTCCTGTTCTTCTCAAAAAAGGATGTTTCACATGATCTTGAACCACTGAAAAGAGATGCAACATGGCTAGAAAAACAAACAATTGTTGCAAAACTTGTTAAAAAACAATTGCAAGATCACATACCCTTTGAATCTGATCAAACATAATGCTAGCTAGAAGTGTGTATGTTGGTTGGATCTGTTGTTTTTCTTCATTCACTTCATGCTTTGACTCTGTTCTAGAAAGGAACCTGATTGAGCATCCTTTAGAGATGCAAAACTGTGAACTCTTCTTGCTAGCTTCTTCTTTTATCAACTGTCACCTCAACCATCACCGTTTCTTGTTTACAGTAAACCTTGACTTCAATCTCCTAATTTTGTTCTATTTGAAACATATCACCATGCACACCACACTCTTGACTTACCAAAACCATGTTGTCCTCACTTATTTTCTCATGGATCAACACCTTGTCAACCTGATTTACATCTTCTTTTTTATCACAACTTGGCAATTTTGTTAGCTCACATACATTCTCTTCATTATTACTAACAAATAAAGGAAGTTCAACAAATAAATCAGTCAAATCTTGAGTTTGAACACCTTCTTTTGCCTCTTCAACCTATTGTTCCACACTTTCTCCTTCAAAAAATGACAGCTTGACATCTAAATTTGAAACAAAAGTTTCAAGATCATCCCAAAACAAGTCCTCCTCATTCTCATTTTCGTTTTTTTGTGAAGGAGGACTGATTTTTACCTCATTACAACCTTGTTGAGGGGTTAGAACATCAACCTTTTTACCTTCTTCTTGTTGATCTAAGGCTAATATTGTTGTGATCTAAGACTCATCTTGCTCATCATCAACAAAACATGGAAGTTCGTTAATCATATCAGTTAGAACATAAGAAATATTAGCCTTTTGTTGATCTAAAACTTGTTGATTTTTAACTACAACATCCTCTATTTCTTGAAGTAAATCTGATTTACCATTTTTAGCCTCTTGTACACACATAACAACAGCTAAAAGATCTATTTCTTCCTCTACAAGCACCTCATTTTCTTGATCTACAATTTGATTATCCCGAGAAACCAAAACATCAATGGGTACATATATGGATAGGTTGTTTATACTTGGACAAGAAATTTGATTTTCTTGAGGTTCTTGAGGCTGCACAAGCTTGGGAGAAGGCTTCTCTTGAAGGATTGTAGGCTGAACCTGCTCAAGAATAGGTTCCTCTTGTATGAAGCATAGTGTATTGAGCATAGGAATGCCTTTTTCAAAAAGTGGGTTCAAAAAGCTAATGGTTGGGTTAGCTTCTTGCTTATGTACATGTTATTCTAATGAAGAAGGGGCTAATTATGATTCTTGAATGGGTTCCTCATAGGGTTGTACTTGATCAATAACAGGTTCTTGAAATGAAGGGAAACTCCTAGAACTTGAAATTTCAACTTTGGAAGACCTAGGAAACTCACCTTGACTGAAACTTGAAATTTGGACTTTGGGAACCTCCTGTTTGGAAAATTTTAACTTCATCTCCATGTTTATTACATCAAGTTGTTGATCAAGAACCTCCTCAAATTGCCTCTTTTGCATCTCATATTGTTGATCTTGAAGATAAGCTTGATAATCTTCTTGTTCCTATTGTAAATCACATTCTTGTTGACATTCATAGTTTGGACAAACCAGTTGTTCTTGCTCCAAGTTTAACCTGATATTTCTCAGGTCTTTAGTAAGCTCACTCAACATGCTCTTAAACTCACTATTTTTTTGGAGCTGATTTATAGGATTTTGAACTTCTTGATGCTGACATGAAACTTGAGCAGGGGTGGAAGGGTGGTAAGATTAATAGACTTGTTGGTTATTTGCTGTGATATGAAAATTTTGGTCAAAACCAGCATTGTAGCTACTTGGGTATGGCTGATAAGAGGGTTCATGCACAACATTTTCATAGTATGGGCGTGTGTATACATGTTGACTATGAAAATTTGACATTTCCTCTCATATAAATAGCTGGAAATCATAATAAGAAGCTTGATTTTGAAACATACCAACACTTGATCATTTGAAACCAGTAGATTTGAACCTTGAGTCGCCAAGTGTGTGTGTAGATCCTACCTCCAAAGGCTATAAATACTGATTTTCACACCAAAAGTAAAAATTATGTGGAAAAGATTTGGACTAGGAGAGTCCAAACAGTCCCACCGCGTCCTAGTTGATAACAAGTAGGTAGTAGATTATTTGTGTTATGTGCAAGGGCTTAACTCTTTGTTTGTATGAGACGTCAACACATCCCTGAGATGACAGTGCACCATGCTGTCATCCTACTCCTACACTGACACTCTTTGGTCGAGAGCTTATCCTCTTGCCCTAGAAATCTCTGCAATTTGCTCTTTCAGTTATCAAAGTCCTTTATCTATGAGCATACCAGAAACTCTATTTTAAGAACATTTTTGTAATCTCTTTCATCTTGAACCTCCACCACTTGAGTCCATGTCATTGGTGTGACTGAGGTAAATTCACTCCCTTTAGACCTTGTTTGTCTTGGGACTCGGGAGTAGTGAATTCCCTCCTTCACAATAATATTATTTCCCTCTTTCTTGTGTCAAGTTTTTTCTCGAAAGGGTCTCTCTATGTAAATCTGGTGTCTCTTATGACCTTTGCTGATTTTTCTATTAATGTTAAATGTGTAGTCACATATATAAATTTGATTTTATAATCTAATTTTTAATTTACAAACACATTCATAAGTTAATATTTCTACATATCTTCACCTTGTTTTCAATAAAAACTTGAGGAACAAGAGCATCATGAAGTATCTAATCAAGTGGAAAAATATACCAGTTGAAGACTACATGGGAAAGACTAGAGATTCTTGAGCATCCTAATTTGCATTTCTTGAGGACAAGAAATCTTGGGGAGGGAGGACTTGCTATGTCTCTTTTTCAAATACTAGATAATAAACTGCTCACCTAGGGAGACATCAAAGTTCAAGAATTAGAGTTGTTTAACACGTGCCTAGGAGCTATCAAAGATTGGGAATTGATATGTTGATGCTTGATGCATGCCAGGGAGCTATTGGAGGTCAAGGATCGGGGTTGTTGCCTGGCGTATGCCAAGAGCTATCATATGTTAGGGATTGGGGTTGTTGGTTTATGCATGCCAAGGGTTATCAAAGGTCAAGGATCAGGATTGTGACTTGATGCATGCCAAGAATATATTGGGGATCAAAGTTTGGAGATACCACCTGACCCATAACAAGTCAAAAAGGAAAGATGAACTTTGAACCTTTGATAGGAAAGTCTATAGGGCCCATTAAGGGTGACCTATGATGTAGTGTGTAGAATTCAAAATTGGGCCTTGACGCTGATCTAGGTTTGACCAGTTCTAGTGTTGTCATTTGGGTTTGTTCTATATAAAACTAGGAAAACATTACATTTTGAGAAAATCCATGTTATGTTATTGTATCTTTCGGGCACTTTGTGTTCAAGCAACCTTCTGTGGATGAAAACCTATGAGAGACTATGATCAATGGATGAAGAAATATTGATTGTTGGATTTAAAGGACAAAAACCCTTTGGTTCTTGAGGGAATTCTCACTCAGGGAGTGCATTAGAGCTTCAAGAAGTTGTATGGAAGTCTGGTTGTTCATTTAAGCATTGTTTGTTGTAGAATTATATTTCTTGTTTTTGTTGTTGTAATGATTGTCATGACAATCCTATTTGTTGCAGAAATCAAATCTTAATCAATATGAGTTGTTGCCAAAGTTTGATTCATTTTGTGCAAATCTATGTGATTGTCTAGCTAGTTATTGGTGCTATTTGAGAACGATTAATTACTGTTGTTTATATTACAAACTTGTTTCAATTGAAAAATCTGGGAAGGGACATTACACAAACCTCTATAAATTTTTGTTAGTGTAGAATACATGATCACTTTTCTTCTAAGTAATTCACCATTGCACACAAGCAATATGCAAAAAGGGAAAATGATAAAATATAAATCTAAAGCCACCAAGATGCACCAAACAAAGTTGTTAACCCCACCCTTGAAGTATTATTGTTCCTACACTATGCAAAGAATGACATAAAACACAAAATCTACTCTTAAGCATGAACCCAAACATGTCATGCCATGTTAGAAATAATAATAATACACAGTTTCATAGGAGGAACATATCGTAGAAGGAAAAGTGACAATAGAGAACAAGTTTTAAATATGGGTACATTGGGTACCCCTTCACTTATTCAACATCTTATAACAAATTTTATTGTACAAACGACATTTTTTATACTTCTACTTAAGATGTGATTTCTGAAATGCAATACACATGAGATAAATCTGAAAAAAAAATATTAAGACATTCCAATATATTAAAATTTGTGATTAAGGTGAAAAATTATGAGAAACATCTAGGTAGTGTCAATGCATATATATGATGAGAACTAAGAGAAACCATCTAGTATCTAGATCATAATAAGTCTAATCCTAAAACATAGAGAAAAGTAAGCAAACAAACATGACTTGACTTTGATGGTTGACATCTTTCTTGTCAAATTATTATTTCCATTCAAAAATTTCGTATATAATTTTGACTGTTAATTTAAAATCTCCCCTTTCATAAGTATATTCAGTATGAACTTTATAAAATTTTAATTGTATTTCATATAAAAATATCCAAACACAGCCATACAGCCATCAAATTTAAAAATAAACAGCCATTAATAGATGTCATGAGAAAATACAAATCCACATTAAGTACGACATTAATGATGACAAGATTGAAGGAATGGCCTGTCCGCTATGGACAAACACCGCATTCAATGTGGAATATTACTAATATATTCACACCATTATTCTGATGTTATGATGGCGACTTTAAACGGGTCCGTGTGGTGATCACTACGTGACAGTGACAGAAAATAAAATTACCTACACAGGCTCAAACAACTGCTGCAAGAGACGGTGTACATGCATTCCAAGTTCTCTGGAATGAATCTACACCTTGAATTGCCCTATTATTTAATAGCTTTCCAATTGGTAAGTACAGCGAATCTTTACCATATAGGTTGCGAATCTCTCGCAATTGGAAAATGGAGATATTTTCTATCCGTTCATTTGACCGATTCCAATTACATTCTAGATAAGATGAACTGTTTTTCCTCGAAATTTGCGCCTCACCCACAAAGAATCTTCCCACGTTCTCAAATTGTTGACCTGTTATCTTTAATAGGGACTGCCTTTTCTACTTAATTGCACCCACAAACAAGCATGATGGCTCTTTTACTATTAAAATATGCATTTTTTTCATTTAAAAAAAAACGATGGCTCTTTCAAGACAGTGGAGGAAACAGTGAAACTGGAAGGTTCATGTAGGGAAACTTTTTTTGATGTGGGGCTTCTGTACTAGGAAAGATTTTAGCTTTATGAGTTTTTTTAAGTAGTTGTTTAATTTTGTTACTTGAAAATTAATTGGTTATATTTTTTTATTATGTTGTAATTTTAATTTGAGTTGAAATGAAATTCATAAAAATAGTTAAAATATAAATGTATGGATAGATGATATTTTCTATTCAAATAGTTCAATTTTTTTATAATTGATAATATCATGTTGGTGAGGATCTTATGACTATTTGCTTTCAATTAAATATTTTACTATTTTATCAGATATTTTTATATAATATAGTAATATGTCAACTATGACTATTTACTTTCAATTAAATATTTTACTATTTTATGGGATATTTTGTATAATATAGTAATATATCAACTATGACTATTTACTTTCAATTAAATATTTTACCATTTTACCTGATATTTTGTATAGTATAGTAACATATCAACTATTTATATACTATAAAAGAGAAAGTTTGAAGTGCAATATGATACTTTCAACCACAAGATATTACCACATGACAAAGCAAGATATTACCACATGGCATGACAAAGTATCAACTGTTTACATTATAATTAAAAAGATTTAATTAGAAAAGCTTACCATTCACAAGTAGAAATAGAATAACTCATTTATTAGTCTCATCGCCTTGCTTTTAATTAATTAATTGCTCTCATTCTGAACTTAATTTTCTTATTATTTTAATTTGAGATTTTAATTAATTTCTTTCATGTGTTTACTCTAGTTTTAATTACATTTTTTCACCTTGCTTCTTGTGTCAACCTCTCTTACCCACCCCTTTCTCCCTTTTTAGGCTTTTATTGGTCTCCAACTATTCATTTTACTCCTTATGCTCTCTTCTATCCTAATGATAGCTCAGAGAGTGATCCAAAATGTTATGCAAAAAATACATACACAATCTAATCCAGAGACACTCAACAACACTTTTCATGGATTGTGGAAATCTATTATCACTAGTCTCGTCACTTTTAACATTAATTTTAACTGAAAAATACATCAATAAATATATTTCAACCAAGTGCAAATATTTTTCACTTAATTAAATCTTAATATATTCAATGAAATAAAAAATGTTTTCTATTTGAAATAAAAGAGCCAAAAACTACACCTAATAATCCTCAACCTTTATTTCAATTTTTTAAAAATTCTAAATTTCTATATTTTTTGGACCCAGATTATATTTCTTTATTCTACTATTTTCAATTTAAATTTACTAAATTTTTTAGATATTTCCATGACACATTCAATTTCATGATATGGTTATCAGGATTCGATCGTGTAGAGGTGATGCTCACAGGGGTGAAGCACTGGGCCTTTTGGGAGGTCACTCATTCCAATACTACTCCAGCTCAAGCATGCTTAACCAAGGAGTTTTCCCCAAGATTAAGCCCACTTACCTTGCAACCCCATATGCAAAACCTTCAGCGAATGTTGTGCCTTATGAACCATTCATTATAGAGCCCCTTTAACTCATCAATTGATAAATAGGAAGTATTTTTCACAACATATCAAATTATTATATTGCTATCAAGATTCAACTTGTACTATTGCTATCTAAAATTATATATTTTTGAACCCAAATTATATTCCTTTATTCTAATATTTTCAATTTAAATTTACTCAAAATTTTATATATTTCCACTACCCATTCAATTTCACTAAACGACCAACTTAAAACAAGTATGGTACTGCACAAACTATTTTAACGCTATTTGTCAGGGACTGTAGCTGCAGTGCAGCCCTCTTTTAAAATAGAAAACATTCCTTTTAGGTTCAGCTTTGAACGGACTTCTTGAGTATGGTATGGTGATTTTCCTCGCTCATGTTAAAAAAATGAAAAGTAGTGAGCAGTCCGATGTCCGTTCTGGTCCCACTTGGCTTTTCCAGCCCACGCTGCCTGTGACTTCAACGTTTTCACCGTTGTTAAATACCCCCAGCCCGGTTCTTCACTGGGCAAGAAAAAGCTTCGTTTTTTTTCCAATGGCGAAAGTTCCTGTGCTCTGTTTGTTTTTCGTTCTCTCCATTTCTGTTGCTTGCGCCGGAGTAGAGAATGTTTTGTCTTTAAATGCCGACCCCCCTATCGTAAATGGACTGTCATGGACGTTTTATAAGAGTACCTGTCCCAAACTTGAATCCATTGTCAAGAAACGGATCAAGTATTATTTAGAGGAAGATGTCACCCAGGCCGCCGGGTTGCTACGTCTTCACTTCCATGACTGTTTTGTTAAGGTTGGGTTTTAATTGATTTATTTGTTTTACTATGTTTAGTTGTTTGTTGGGTTGCCGTTAAATGTAGAAAGGTGTTTCACAGGGCTGTGATGGTTCGGTTCTGCTGGATGGATCAGCCAGCGGGCCGAGTGAGCAAGACGCTCCTCCAAATTTAACGCTGCGGGCGAAAGCTTTTGAAATAATAAACGACATTAAAGAGCGTGTGGACAACGCGTGCGGTGTCGTCGTGTCCTGCGCAGATATTACTGCTCTAGCAGCTCGCGACTCCGTTGCAGTGGTAATTTTGTTTCTACTCTTTTAAGTAAGACGATCTATTTTCAATTTTTTCTGAACTTTTTTTTGAGAAATAGCTGTTTCCGTGATCTGACCTTTACTAATATATCTGCAGATCATTCTAACTGGGTTTTTCTTCTTTTTTTTTTTGGGTTTCTCAATTGTTTGTCTAATTTTAGTTTTCTAAAGGTTGATTCATTGGATGTCTTTATCACTTAACATTAATCTGTCAATCAGTTTGACTCCTAAGACTGCACTGTTGAATTCTGATAGCAATATTATTTGACAGGCTGTGGAAAATACCTCCTACTTATCAATTAATTGGTATTTTGAAGTTTGGACACCATAAATCTTTTAAAGAAACCAATTAAATTAATAAGTTGAATCATCATTTCGTTTTGCAGACTGGAGGGCCAAAGTACAAAGTGCCACTAGGACGAAGGGACAGTCTATTGTTTGCCACCACAAATGAGACAAATGCAAATCTTCCAGCCCCAACCTCTAATACCTCAGTCCTCATTGAAGCTTTTGCTAACAAAAGCCTTGATGTCACCGACCTTGTGGCTCTTTCAGGTTTTGTATATTATCTATTTTATCATGTTTGTTATTTAAAGCTTTTAATATTTAAATATTGTTTTTTTTTTTCAATTTTGTATATTAGTGTATAAAATTTTCATGATTGTTCATAATGAGTTGAACTGATTGACGTGGTACATAAAGTCCATCAAACCGTAGTGACTAAAAATTGTTGTTTCCCTTTTCATTTACTGAAGCCAAAACATGACTTGACTGTTTATTACCTCTAACAGCTATAATTTAACTTACAAGCATCTCTATAATCTTATTTAATGTCAACATATTAAATCACAGTCCTTTTTATACATTGTGATCCTAAGTAAATTTGATTAAGTTTTTGACGTTGGGTGAGTACAGGTGGGCACACCATAGGAATAGGGCACTGCACCTCGTTTGAGAACAGGCTGTACCCTACGCAGGACAGCACCCTGAACCAATACTTTGCCAAAAACTTGTACCTCACTTGTCCAAGCACAAATTACACCAACACCACTGATTTAGACATTCGCACGCCCAACGTATTCGACAACAAGTATTATGTGGACCTCATGAATCGACAAGGCCTCTTCACGTCTGATCAAGATCTTTACACAGACTCCCGCACCAAACAGATTGTTATAGACTTTGCCGTTGATCAAGATCTCTTCTTTAAAAAATTTGCTCTGGCCATGGCAAAAATGGGTCAAGTGGGCGTAGTGACGGGCAGTAATGGGGAGATCAGAACCAATTGTTCCTCTCCCAATCCAACTTCTTCTGTTGCCACCCTGGTGGAAGAAGTTATCGATTCTGTGGCTTTCATTTGAATTTTGTGTTTAACCAACATCCATTTCGCTTTTCTCTTTTTAAAAGAGAGAACTTTGTGATGTTGCAGATAAGTAGTTAATTGAGTTTGTGATATATATGTTGCTTTAATAATGGCATTGTAATGATCATGAAGAGCAAGTTTATTAAGAGTTTGAATATGTTTCTTAATTGTTCTTAAATCTGAATTAATTTGATAGTTGAAAGTAAATTTTTATTAAGTTAAAAATATAATAATTAGATCTTAATTGTAATATGTATATATATTAATAAGTTGGGGGTATTTTTAAATTATGATATTTTATTAAGATTTAATTGGGTTTATTATATCAATAATAAAATTGAATTTTAGGATAGTTAAATAATAAATCTATATTTGAAAAAAATGATTTATTTACATTTAGGCAATATTTTGTAGTGTACAAGTTAAGTGGAATTGAGTTTAGGGAAAATTTATTCTTAAGGGTATTGGAGTCAAAGTAGTGTATTGCGATGAATGAACTTCAACAAAGTTTCATGTCTCATCCTTGTATGCATCACCTAGATGCAATGATCATTAAGTGGACCATTACTACTTATGTGATGGGTTTTTATGAACAACTATTAATGAAATATAGGTCAATAAATATTGGCTTAGAGACTACATGGCTTAATCTTGATCAATATTATATAAGCTAGATTTTATTTTTGAAATTCATTTATGTAAGTTTTTTACATCGACAATTCAAATCACATAATAATCTATCATCAAAATATAAAAAAACTAACGATCTCTCGTCATATAAGTTGTGATTAATTTTAAAATAACCACTACCTATTTCATATGCCTGCACTTAATTTTTTTAAAGATTTTAATTTTATATGTGTGTATTTAAGTTTATATATATATAAAGCATTTTAGGATAAGGTTATAGTATTTTACTATTTTTTGATACATGAAATGAGGAATTTGAGGTCCCCTCTTTTTATATATAAACCAAAAATTAAATATTTCAATCTTGAATAGTTCACCAACTCTATGGGATGTAAGAAAAAAAAATCTAATTTTGGGTTTCCATTGAAAACCACAATTGCTAACTATTTAAGAAGTGATTCTATGGAAGGAGCTTGGACTCTTATTTTTACGTTGCAAGAAGTTCCATGGAATTAAAAAATGTAGCTATCAGATTAAAATGATTTTTTTTTTTCCTTTCAAAAGGGAGCCTCACATTTATGGATGCAAGTTGTCAATGGACATTGGAGAAGGGGACTAAAAATTTCCTCAGCCAGTTTAGGGACTTTTATGTTTATGTGGCAACTTGTATGCCATTTAAAAAATATTATATTTAGTTGCTATAATTACTCACTTAAACATCTTCTTTTTCACTTAATTTTTTTAACAAGGATAATTTAAAAAACCATGGGACCCCTTGCTTGAAAATAGACTCCTAATATTTCTTAGCAATACCAAATTAGAAATTTTGGCAAACCCCCCTCCATGGGACTATATCCTTAGTGAACCCTACCACTACCACAGTAACTTCGAGAATAAATAGAAAGGAATTAACTACATTTCACCTTAAATCTTGCTTGGATATCCAATATGCAATCCTAAGCCACTTGTTGCTGCCACATCTTCCTTGAGACCTACTTTCTGAAGTAAGAATTTAATCACCCTTTTTGTTGCCTTTTCCTTAGGGCTGTTAATGGGAGGAGAAGTTATTTATAAAGGAACCCTAAGGGGGCTCAAAGTAACATAGGGAGCGTGACCATCATCACACTTTAATCCCTACAACATATTTTGAACGAGAATTGAAATCAAGCCTCTACATCCTTGAAGGATGCCATCAATACCAAACCTTTGAACTCAAGCCTAGAAATCTAGAGTGGCCTTGCAAGAATGGCTTCAAAATTCTCAAAAAGGCCTTCTCCAATATGCCACCTCAAAAGCCCTTTCTCTAATTAAAGTAATT
This sequence comes from Sequoia sempervirens, assembly GCA_007258455.2. Lineage (NCBI taxonomy): Eukaryota > Viridiplantae > Streptophyta > Pinopsida > Cupressales > Cupressaceae > Sequoia > Sequoia sempervirens. The sequence continues at coordinate 22,380 of VDFB02382716.1, forward strand.
GAAGCTACATGTAGGTGATATTTCATGGAAAAATATAACTCCATATACAAATTATACTTTCTAGCATACCAAACCATCATTAAAATTATGTGATCCATCCATCACATCTATCCATCATTAAATAGCATAGGTAAGACCTACTCATTATTGAAAGATGATCTTGTAAAAAATATGTACTTCATTTCATGTAAGACAACCTCACTAGTAGTTTTTTGTGTGATTTTTTTAATGATCATTGTGCATCTCTATCTACCTCAAATTTAAAAATCCTATTTGTATTTTGCAAATGATGAGCTCATTCCATATATAAGTTACAATCATGCCATTGCTCTCACCATTCAACATTACAATATTCATTATAGCTTGCAGAAGCTAGCCACAAAAGAAGAGAAGTAGTATTCATTCATAAAACATAAAAATGAGTCACTTCATTTTGTATTTTAAGTAGGTTTTTGTAGGAATGCTAGGGCTTTTAGGGTCTATCTTTTTTTTCTCTTTTTTTTTTTATGAACAATTGTGTTAAATATTAGATGCTAGTGTGTCTTTTATGTGGAATATTGAATTCCATTCTTGAATGCAATGAAATTCTTAAATGCATAAAGGATTTATTGACTTGAGCCCAATCTAGTGGATAGTAGGTGTCTTCATGCCATATACGAACCCTAAATAGTAAGTCATAAACCACCATTAAATCATTGAAATTTAGGATAGCGGGCGATGCTTTATCGAATACTCTATACACATTTAATATTTTCTAGAAAATGTTTGGGGTAAATGGTAAACAAAGCACCACAAGCTAGGGTTTTGATTGTGTGACAAAATATTAAGCTATTAATGTGCACACAATTCGATTGATTAAAATCACATGGAATATTTTGTCTAAATAAAAAAGTAGTACTTGGTCATGTATGTAGGTGGAGACCACCGAACCTAGAATCACCATTTGCAACAAAAAAAACTTAACAATGCACAAGAGAAGCACACACTATTTCACCAAAAGTGAATGCAAATTGAGATGCTGCAAAATACATAATGTACAACCTTGTAAAGGCATGAAAAAAGCAACAAGTGTAAAACTACCCAATATGGGAAAGAAACCACCCGAAAGATTAACCTAAGTTAAACTTAATCACTACACTAACACCCCCCCTTAAGTGCAAACTTAGGGAGATTATTATGCAAAATGAAAATGCATGAATATGGGTCTCGGCCACACAACAATGTTAGGTACACATTTACAATGCAAAAAAGAAATCTCTCACAACTAGAGAAAAGGAGAAAAACCCTATGGGAAAAAACCCCTCTCCAAAAGAGGGAAAAGAAAACAAAAATGATGCATGGATGGAGGACTCAATAACACCCCTAAGGACTACATACATCATGTATATACAATCATTGACCCCCCCATAAGATGGAAAATATTGAAGATCCCCCCATGATGAAGAAACTCCTGTGTTGATCCCAAAAGTTTGAAGAATATCCCATGTCTGCAAACAACATGCCTCCCTTTAGGGAGAAACAACCACCGATAGAAGAGAAAATCCAACTCTGAAACAAGAGAAGGGAGAGGATGAATTAACATGAAAAATGCCTCTAAAAACTATCTAGTTGCCTCCACGTAACCAAATGTCACATCATGATCAGGTGCAACCTCAACTAAAGAAGGCGAATCAACAAGACCATGTGGAAACTTTGAAGCAACAATCTTGAAAGACATAGATGGTGTGACAGTAGTGCAGATACTGTCATAAAAAGGAAGGGCTATACCCTCAAAAACATCATCCAAATAAAAAATGTGAGATTCCCAAAACAACTCTACAAGACCTGTCAAGTGACTATCCCACAAAGCAAGATCTGAAGGATCAAAAAAATCTTGTTGTGCTGAAGAACCAACCTCTGAAGTGATAGGAGATGAATCAACATAAGTTTGAAGAACCCCAAAGTTCAAACAACCAATCTCTCCTGAGGAATTTCTATCAACACTAGCAAGAGGGGTGTGAGGCTCATAATCATCATCATCAACAAAATGAGAAAAGGCATAGAGATGAGACTCGTGATCAACTTCATCAACAACAATCACTTTTCTAGTATTAGCCTCTCTAATGAACAAAATTTGCAGTGAACTCTATAGTCTTCGGTACCTCACAATGAGCAATTTGATAGATGGAAAGTAGATTTGTATGCAAATTAGGAATACATAGTACATCTCTAAAACAACCATCACCAATCTCAACATTTCCTACCCTCACAACATCCAAAAGGTTACTATCTCCCAACAAAATCTTGGAAGTATCAGTAGGATGAAGACCCAAAAAAGGATAGGGAGTAAAACCTATGCGGTGAGATGCTCCTGAATCCAAAAACCATGTATCACGACTAGAATGAATTGTAGAAGTTACCAATGCACGTCCTTTACCCATATAGAGTTTATCTTCTTTACCACTTGCAAATCCTATATTCCCTAACTGTGTAGGTTTAGATGATGATGTAGATGATGATGTAGATGAAGATGAAGATGTAGATGGAGATGGAGAGATTGTAGAAGAAGGGGTTACAGATGAGGGCAATGGAATATTTTTCTTCTAAAGAAGATGTGAATGCTCATCAGTCTTCTTCGTATAACAATGGTGTTCATCATGCCCTTTCTTCTTGTAATACACACAACTGAATTTCTCCTCCTTAGGCTTGTCCTCTTTTGAAGAGGTGGGAGGACTCATGGAACTTTGTCTTAGCCATAGGTTTCTTCTTCCCTTTCCTTTGAGATCCTTATGCAACTAATGCATGATTCATAGAGACCCCCTCTAACTAGGAACTTAGTTTGGCTTGTTCCCTTGTCAAATGGTCACAAAAAGTCTCAAAAGAAGGCATTTGGAATGCATTGCCCAAGGGATCCATGGTGGAGTAGTTCAGGTGGAAGAAAAACCTGCAAATGGACCTCTCAGCTTAGAAAAAATTAGAAAAATGGACTCCTTATCAGTTTTACTCTTCCCACATCCCGCCAATTGAGACCTCACAGATTTGAGCTTGAATAGAAAATCATCAATGGAAGGAAATGCATTAAGGGAAAGAGAAGTTAATTTTGCCTCTACTTGCAAGGAATGAAACTCACTGACTTGACCAAACAGGTTATGTAACTTATCCCATATCTCCTTGGTTGTATCACACTTGTCAAAATGAAAAAGAAGACTATCATAAATATTCAATTTTATCAAACCCATAGCTTCGTCACACTTGTTTCTATGGGGAAATATTTCATACTCCCTGGCAAGAGTGGGTTGGTTATCACTTTGTGTGGACCATAAATCCTTAGATTGGAGCAACATGCAAGTTTTCATCTTCTAGGTATGGTAGTTTTAGGGGGTTAACAATTCAATTGACTTAGGAGTAGCCATGACAACAAAAGGTAAAAAATACACCAAACTGAATCCTCCAAAAAATATCAACCAATACAACCTCTCAATTTTTTTTTCCAACATCCAAAAAAATATTACTCAAGAAAAAAAAAACTGAATCTGAAAAATTTGAGCAAAATAATTGTACACCTTATGTTTGTAGCAAATTCCCGCACCACATGCACAAGTCTCCACAACTTGACAACCTCTTCACAATTTGTGAGACTTTCTCACACCAACCAAATGACTGATCTGCTCTTTTTCGCTTTTTCCTTATTACTGCATTATATCAACCACCATGACTTGCATATGTCGCACATGCACATCCATACATACATACAAAATGATTTAGCGAACTCCTTTATATACCCACTAATCCAGAAATTTAAGGTATGTCAGCCTCACAATAGGATATAATATTTTTATTTTTTGTCAGCTCACATCACCTAATTAGAAGATAAGCATACCCACACAGGTCGACTAGACTTTAGTAGGGACCCAAAACATAAGTAATAGAAAAACACATATATTCCACATAGATCCACAATACGTCATATGAAGCATGTCGGCCATAATGGAAAATAAGCCATGAATCATGTGACCGAATCTCATAACTCTAACTACAACTTAGGTTTATACCATAAAACTCATCAGAGGATAGTGTAATTGCTAAGAAAGATTTCCTAGAGGTCCACACCACGAAATAATGATCTGGTATAGTGAGCGATATCATGCGTAGTTTCACTTGCACAACTAGATGTCTCATTCTTCATACTTACTGCCGGTAGAATACAGAAACTCAAGTTCTTTTTCGATATGAATAATGCTAATACTACGGATTATATTGATGACTCTAGTTGCCATCAATGACAACACAAGTAGCCAAAAATGATCTCTCAAATCCATATGCCAACAATCTCCCCCTTTGACATTGATGGAAACATAGTGAAAAAATTGACTAAGTGTCAAAACCCAAAAGCAAAATTACTGCTCCCCCTATGGATATCCAGGAAATTTTTACTCATTCTCTCCCCCTTTGACATCAATGAAAAAGATCTACTATATCCACTCTAGACTTCCATTCTTATTCTAAACCCTTAGCATTTACTCTTATTCCATTTTCTCCCCAACTAATGATGCAAAATTTGATCAAAATTTGACAACTGTAGCAAGAGTTCAAAAAATTGTTTTATACCTAGCTTTCATTTCTGGAAGGAATTTCTTCCAGGAATCCACCGTAATTCCAATGGTAATGATCAAGATGTTATTTTCTTAGGTTCTATTGATGATATGAATAAGCGACTCAGGAATGGTGATTGTAGCTTCCAGCTTTCTCCCGACTTGAGCACTTCAACCATTTGCTCTAGTCTCCCTTCAAATAGGTCTTTTACTTTCCAAAAGGTATCAATAAGAGTATTTCTAGCACAATGGACCTTTGTATGCTCATCTTGCAAAGCATGAACCTAATTCTTAACATATCCATCCATATCCAAAGACATAGTAATCTTGACCGATTTTGACAATCTCATCCTCAATTTCCTGTAGCTTGTCTACCACATGAGGCCACTTTAGACAGTAATTGAGTACCTTATTGCCTGAATCAATACACTATCTCAGCACATTCATTTTTTTCAACTTGGAAAGAGATAGCCTAAATTGCATCTTTAAATGAGAAATTATCTCCTCTTTTCTGTCCAGAGGTACAGATTCCATAGCTTCCTTGACACAGTCAATTAGTTCTTTTGGAAGAACATCCTACAAATTTTCCAACTCAATATTATTATCAAAAAAATATCTTCCTAGAGTATCCTCAATGATATCTTGCTCATAGGATGTCCATTCAACCATATATCTGATATCTTGTGCATACTGGACCCTCATCCTAAATGATTTGCACTATCTTTGACTTGAACAGAGCACCTTCTTCATCACTGTCTTCTACAATTTCCACAATCGGTTCAACTAGTTTTGGTTGATTTTTTGAAGCATTATCTTTAGAAAATTCATCTTCTACATCCACAACTAACTGACCTTTTCCCTTTTCTTCAACCTTTGTTGACTTGGGTACCGGTGGAGTGACATCACCCATATCACTTCCTCTCTTCTGCTTTTTCTTAGCCTTGCCGAAGGATGAACCACTTTTTGTTATCTTTACTGGGACAGGGATAACACCTTCCCGAAACCTTTCCAACACCTTTCTAAAGAAGTTTTCATACACTTGTTCACAGTCTCAAAAGAATTATAACGATTGAAGATTTGCTTATAAACTGACATATTTTCTCTCCATACTACATTATCTTTCGCAGGCAAACAATTTAGAAAATACATCATAATGCATATTACCAGAGTGCCAAACCTAAAAGGGTAGTCAATATCCTTCGTTAGTTGAATATTTTCCATTTGTTGATCCTTTACCAGACTACATAGGTTGAAATCTTCATTTCCAATTATCATTTTGAGTGATATATGCAACACCTCCCGAGGTTGATCCTTCTCGATTTCTATAGAAGATCTTGTATGAGATTCCATGTGCTACATACCTTGTCAAAGGATCATTAATCATCACAAATAATAGATCCCTCTGATCTCCCCTTATTTTGGTTAGGGCTTCGACCTCAACATTGTGAATTGACTTTTTGTTCGGTAAATCACCAACTTTGCATAAGCCCGTTAAATTACTAATCACATCCTCAGTAATTTGATAAGGTTTTTCAAGAGTGGGGATATCACCATCCAATTTATTCAAAAGAAACCAAATTACTTCTACATTGACGAAATGAGGATATTCGTTCCATATATCCAAACTTTTATGCTTAGATCCTTCAAGCCTGCTGAAATCGGCGAGTGACAACAAATTCCATTCATCCCTAATCTTTTGACTGATATACTCATCTAGAGTTATGGCTCCTTTGATTTGCTTCATGATATGCTTCAAACAGAGTTCTACTGATTGCAAAAGTATATATGAAATTAATGATCAACAAAAATCCCTAGAAATTCATTGCAAGGATCACCTTTTACACCTTCGATATTTTGCAGAAAATGCTCTCGAACTGTTCTTAAATGCATGGTGATGAATTAGGTTTCCAAATGACCCTTTTATAACTTACTTTCTTCCACATTAAATGCATTGCCCTATAAGTTCTAGTCACTCTGCGAACTCAGACAACAAGCAAAAAATATTGACTTCGAACCTATACCATTCCACCCAATTCAACATATGATTGCCAAAATTTTCATTAATGATTTAACACGACTACTGACGAAATCCAGCAATTCAGAGCTAATTATATATAGGGGGACAAGAGATCTTCATGAAGAACTCCCCCTAGGCCATTGGCCTGATAGTAATTTCTGGAAGAGCTACCGGAGGGATCTTCCGGTACAACCTTGTTTCCTTCATTAGATTCACTTTTCTTCACCCATGTTCTCTTCATATGATCTCTTATCTCTTCCACATTTTCCTTTTCTTTTCCTTTATTGTATTTCTATGAATTTCTTCCTTGATAAACCAGACCTCTTTTATTCAAGTTTTTGTTGCTACAAAATTTTGCAAGGTGTCTAAGATTGTTACAATTGAAACATACTAGACTATTTTGTCTATGCCAACCATTCCACTGATTTTCTCCCGACCTACATTGATTAGAAATATATCCAAATCTTCCACAGGTATAGCATTTAATGTTACTTGTATTGATAGACATGTTTCTACATTCTAATTCCTTATGACCAAACTTCTTACATTTAAAACATTGACTAGAGAATGATGGACTACTAGGATTTATCCTTCTTCTACACTGAGAGACCATATGACCAAATTTATTACAAGAAAAGCAATATCCATTAAATCTTTGAGCATTGGGTTGCCTTACCGAATGTCTTCTGCCTTGGTTCTTCTTTTCAAAGTTCTTTTGTTCAGATCTAGAGCTTTCACCCTTCTCATATCCAAGACCTCGCTTGTCATTCATATTCTTCTGAATTTTGGTTATCTCATCAAGCTTAGCAGAACTTATCCTGAATTTCTCCTTGAATTCATTTGCAGTAGCAAGCTCATTTCCAAGAGTAACTATTTGTCTTTCAATCTCATGTTCATAGTTTCTGGCCTATTGTAGTTCAACCTCCAGCTGAATGGTTCTATAGTTAATTTTGCTGCATTCTTCAGATTTTTCTTTTAGAGACTGAGAAAAATTATCCTCATTCTTCTTTCTTTGCTCAATCTCTTTTTCACATTCTTCTGTTATTTCTTTTAGGATTTGATTAAGATGGACATCATCCAGACCTTTGTTTTCCTTTTGCTTCAACTGATCACCCAACTCTTTCCTCTTTTCCCTTGACCCATTTATCTTATCCTTTAGTGATTGAATGAATTTTTCAGCATCTGCAAGATTTTATTTTAGTTCCATGACCTCTGCTTTAGATTGATCAAGATCATCAAGTGCCACCATAAGCTATTTTTGAATACCACTAGCATCCATTGAGATTCAAGATTCACCTCAAGCTGCTAAACTTCTGAAGAGGAGCCAAGGCTCTGATACCAATTGTTGAACACTGGGAACACTGAGAGGGGGGGAAAATTAGTGTTCAATGATTTTAACTTACAAAACAGATCCAAAACTATCAACTGCAAAGTAGAACTTCATATAACATTTCCAACACATAATAGATGAAAACATGCAAAAAATGCAGTCATATTAGTGAACACCATAACACCAGATATTTTTACGTGGAAACCCTGTTAGGGGAAAAACCACGGTGGAGATCAATCCACAATGTTTACTCTGTTAAAAGTAAATAAAACAGGGGAATGCACTTGCATTCAGGTGCACTACCTAGAGCTCACTGCTCAAAGAAAAGAGGCTCACTTCCTTACAGATATAATAAATTTTACAACAAGATTTGAACTAAGAGTACAACATCAACTAACGCTAGGATTTAGTTCCACTAAAGCTCAAGATCAAATTTTGGATCTCCTAATCGGATCGCACTTTTGCTCTGCTCTGCTCTACTACACATACCAAAACTATTCTGCCCTCTAACAACTGATCTGATCTTTTTCGCTTTCTCCTTATTATTGCATTATATCAACCACCATGACTTCCATATGTCACACAGGAACATCCATACATACATACAAAATGATTTAGCAAACTCCTTTATATACCCGCTAATCCAGAAATTCAAGGTATGTCAGCCTCACAATAGGATATAATATTTTTCTTTTATGTCAGCTCACATCACCTAATTAGAAGATAAGTGTACCCACTCAAGTTAGCTAGACTTTAGTAGGGACCCAAAACATAAGTAATAGAAAAACACATATATTCCACATAGATCCCCAATACGTCATATGAAGCATGTCGGCCACAATGGAAAATAAGCCATGAATCATGCTACCGAATCTCTTAAATCCAACTACGACTTAGGTTTATACCACAAAACTCATCAGAGGATAGTGTAATTTCTAAGAAATATTTCCTGGAGGTCCACACCACGAAATAATGATCGGGTACAGTGAGCGATATCATGCGCAATTTCACTTGCACAACCAGATGTCCTGTTCTTCATACTTACTGTCGGTAAAATACAAAAACTCAAGTTCTTTATGGGTATGAGTAATGCTAATACTGCAGATCATACTGCTGACTCTAGTTGCCATCAATGACAACACAAGTAGCCAAAAATGATCTCTTAAAGCCATATGCCAACAGGTTGTACTTGTATTTTTGTATTCTTGATTCCAGTTACTTCCTTAATGTTGGTTGTAGAAGTTGGTGGTAAATTCTTATTAATGTGCACTTGTTCCTCATGTTTCTGATGAAGCCCTTTTTTTCAGTATCATCTGGAAGGAGCTATAATGTGCAAATTTATAGATTAATAAAAGAGTGGACGACATTGGGATGTTGCTAGACGTGTTGCATTTGCATTCATTGGGATTTTTCAAGGCACTGAAGAAAATCCAAAGTTTCTTGAAGGTAAAGGTCTTCTAACATTGGAATTATAAGCATGTCAATTAATAACTCTATTTAGAATCTATCATAAAAGAAAGTCTATTCAAATTTTGAATACTATATCTTAAGGAATTTTTTTGTACTTGACAAAAGTGAGATCAAAACTGGATAAAAAATCCAAAATCGTAGTGTTATGCTCCCAAGGTGGTACCTTGAAGCCTTCTGCAAATTTTCCTGAAGGTCAGCAATCAAGGTAGAATTTCTTCTTTCTATATTATGGTTGATTGGAGGCCTTTGCTTCCTTCTATCGATTGTTAGAATAGAAAATAAATGAGAAGTAAACATGGGAATTCAGATTTATAACTAGTGAGGTTCAAAAGGAATTATTTGAAGTTTACCATTTGCTAGCCTCCAACACTCTAGTTGTGGCTACACAAAATATCAACTTCTCAATTCCATTTTAACAAACTCAATCCATGTTTAGTTTGATTACTCATCTCAAGTTCTTCTTTCCCTTTCCAATCACTCAACCCAACACAAAAATGTGCAAGTAAGAGTCCCAAAACACTACAAAGCCTTCAAGGCACCTTGTTCAACTTTAACTTAATAAAAAACAATCAATTACAACATCTGCCCTTTCATATTACATCACCTTGTTATGACTGTCCTCATTGTGCCACCATGGTACTTACAAACCTCAACCCTCAACTTTTCTTTTCATGAAACCATTATTTGTTTCAACACCTAAGACACCATTAATAGATTTAATTTAACATGATTAAACTCTTTCCACACCCTAAGACATAGAGCCTTTCACTTTGATAGATAAACTTTAATGACTGATTGTACTCCTTATAGCCATGCATCACAACGCTGTCAAAGATAACTTCCCATGGAGACCTCTAATACTGATTGCAATCAACAATTAGGATACCCCTTTTCATGTACCAAAACATATCAAAAGCTTTCCTTGGGTTATTTTGGATAAAAGGTGTACAAACAGATTGTCTACGCCTTAAAACAGGGCTAATTAGGTCTACAAGCAAGATAGGGCTTATTGGTTATATAATCTCCACACAAAAAATCATTGTTACAGTGCTTCAAACTGAGGTATTTTGACTTGTTGATGCTTAATATACCTTTAGATAGCCATTCCCATGCTCAATTTACCAAACCCTAGGCTAAGTTCCATTGAAACTATGAGTTTTATTAGTCTGTAACAGAAAATTCAGTCAAGAATTCCCTCTCATTACCTTAACTTTGTGTTTTGATCTAAAAATCATTAGAATATGGAGGAACATAGATTTAAGAGTAATCTCACAAAGAATTAGAGGATTTCACCAATTTGAAAGAGAGGAAACAATTTTTCTTAACCACTGTTTACCCTAATGAGGGTTCCTGACTGATTTCACAAAAAATCAAATAACTTACACAATACCTGATCAATCTGCATGAAACAAGAAGAATGTGGAAGGTAATTGAAGGCTCTACTATTTACAACCAATTAAATATGCTTTTCAGTCCGTATTGGGACATACATGGCCTAAAAACAAAGATTTTCTGTAGAAATATGCTAAAAATCAGTATTTTCATTGATCTAAATATATTCAAGTTACTTGGATGTTTACACGCTACAATGTAACTTAGCTCCAAGTTCACTTTTTAAGTGGAGAAATTCTTAAATATTGTAGATGAAACCATTATTCAACCTAACTCCATCATCTTATCTACACGGATGTTGTTGACCCTATGATTATACACAATATCTTCAATTTGGAGACATGGGATAATTGAACCATGCAATTTTTTCTAGATTTGTGATCATGCTAGAATCCCCTCCAATCTTCCACTTCACTATCTGGTGCAGGAGCACCAAGCATATGAAGTTCACATCAAGAGGTCAATTTTCCAAAGTCTAGGTGTTAGGGTCTTTAGGCATTAGATGTTTTTTTTCATTAAATAAGGTCTAATGAGACCATCTATGATGTAAATGGGGGTTTTAGAATCATTTGTGTCACAAGAGCCAAAGTTCGAGCAACAAAAATAAGTCCTAATGAGCCACATGTTGCAAGCACAACATGGCATGATGATGGATTGATGGAGAAGCAAGGTCTGGAATTTTGGGAGCATGAAATCAAAGGAGCTAATTTTGAAGGATTCTTAATCTCTAAACTTCCATCCCATCCAAAGCTTTACTGGTGCCAACCTTAGAATGGACTTTGATATGTTATTCTCCTAAAAAAAGTTCCTCCTAATAGGTAGTTACATTGGGAGGTATTATTTTGAGTAAACATGTAATATTGTATCATTTCATGTAGATCAATGAAAATTTTTAAGCATTCTAATTTTCTGTTGAACCAGTTGTTGATTTGTGTCATCCTAATGGATTCCAGTAGCAGATAGAATAAAATGGGAACTTTTATTCCTCTTCAAGTTTAGTTTTTTTGTTCACATGAATAAACTTGACAATTTCTTGTTTTCTTTTATAACTTATGCATGTAATTATCAACACTAGAATTGTAAAATCATTTAATCTGAGTCTACCTGCACCAAGAAAATCCTTGAAAGTCTCTATTCTTTTCCTCCATTCAAAACTTATGTTCAACTTAGGTTGCTCCATAGAGTATATAATTGATTGCTGAAGGACTCTATTGCTTAAATCCTAATCTGTCAAGTATTCAATATGCACTTTATAGGCAAAAAAGTTAGCCCTTGTGCATTTTACTTGTTTAAATAATTGAAACATATGAAATTCTCAACATACCAATGGGCAGGAGTTATCTTTTCAAATCTAATTGAACTAAGTGAAAAATGTATATTTTCCCATTTGTTTGTGTACAGATGTGCATGTGCATGCCCTTGTTTAGTTGTCATGGACAATTTCTATTATAGTTATCAACTAGCTGATTGAATATATGGCCAACTTCAGGTCTACAAGCAATCCACCTTCAAAACATAAAACTAATTAACTTCAATTGAACAAAATGTAGATTTCTCCATTTTGTTTGTGTATATATGTTCATATTTAGGATTATGATATTTTTTTGTGATACCTCTTAGCTCTGATACAAAGATTGTGCATAGTTCTTCTCAGTTTATTCAATTTGGTTCTATTATTTTTATCTTGTGATTCAGGCTTCAAACCAACCCCTCCCATTAGTATTTTTCTTCTAGAACTGTCTATAAGAGGGTAATCAAAATCAGTACTGGAATATTTGAAAGTCAAAGATCCTTTCCATGAAACTGAAGCTTTGTTCTCAACAAAACAGAGTTGGGACAAGCCAAGAACTAGTGGAAGGGGAGTTGAATGAAAATTGAGAGCAACTAAAATCCTTCCTAAGAAAAGTTCCCCTTCCACTATAACTGTCGGTTCTAGTGTCTCCTTGTTCATTTTTTTGGCATCTCCTCATTTTTCATTTCTTGATAGAGAGCTTCTAAAAGATGTGCAAGATGTTCTTCAATCTCAACAATCAATGTTGAGATAAAATGGAAGGATTTCTCTTGCAAATAAGGTGCTAAATCATTTATCCTTGAAGGAGATTTATATGCATGAAGAAAACTTAGGAGGTCTTCCAGAATATTCTCAAACCCCTTATCTATGGTATCTTTTATTTGACTAACCTCAGTTCCAAAATAAGCGTTAAGGTGACCAAACTAGTCTTCATCATTTGTCATCATAAATCTAAAACTCAACCTAGGTAAATTGACACTTTTTAGGTCTCCTCTCTTGACAAGCCAACCCTCACTAGTAGTTAATTTTTTCAAATGGGTTTCAACATCTTTGTAACTTTCCAGAGATGTAACTATGGCTTCAAGGAATTTACCAACCTTAACTCTCTCACACAAATCTACAAATCCATCAACTATTATTTGTTTCATCCTACTAATAAACAAGCTTTCAAAAAGTTCATCCCACAGACTCTTTGAGTGCTTCAAAACAATCTCACACATGCATTGCCATGGAAACTCAACATTTGAACCAAAATCCATTTTTAGCCACTCCAAGCTCCCTTCAAATGCATCTAGACTGTCCAATGTTTCTCTGATCAATGTCTCATTCTCTGCAAGTTCCTTGCCACTTTTCACAAGATCGAGCAAATACTTTCCCCCAAGCCTATCCGCAGAGAGAATATCATTTGCACATGTATTAAGCCACACTAACCAAGACTCTGATATAAGTTCGCTAAGAAAAATCATCATGGTAGCTTGTAGCTTCTCTCTATGAGATTTACACAACTACACCTCATTGTCTAGGTTTGGAATCCCACCAAACATCTGTGATCCAGGTGGCACTGCCAACACAATCTTATAAAAAAGAGGCAAATCATTTAGAACCTCCAAGAATAGTTCCCCAACTTGACATAGCGTTACCTATATGAATTTTACCACATTACAGAAAATGGAACTGATTTCCCCCACCTTATCGGTCTATCGGCCAGATGTGCCTTCTGGTTCTAGTGATGCGTCACTGATTCTATTTTTTCATCGATGTGAGGATCTTCTATTGGCGAGACGAGGTCTCCTGTTCCGGCAATGGTCCAATGGGGATGTCGTCAGTGGAGTTCGTGCCTATCGTCGGGACTTGGGTGGTGTTTCCAATGACGGGCTGATGTTCTTGGCACTCATGATCTAAGTCAACACCAACAAAACCAAGGTTTTGGTCTTCTTGTGTTGAAAGGATAAGAATTAGATAAGCTTCATATTTAGTTGAACCCACTTGAGATAGTCTTTGAAAACAAATTTGTGGGGCATGATTTCACTAAAAAATGGAAAATGAAGATGCTCATAGCTCAATTGAGGACCAAATCACACCAACTGAGATGTGAGATGGGTGTTGAAAACCAATCTAACTGTTCTTTTTGTGGCTCTATGTGCATCCTTGTTAAACTTGCTAGATAATTCGACCAAGAATGATTCAATAGGATTTGGTTTGTTTGTGAGGAGTTCTAGAAACAAAATAATCTTCCAAAATCCTTTGTTTGAAATAATGTCAATAGAATGGTGCAATGGTTTGGAAAAATCAATGTAAACACAAACCTTGATGAAGCTTCTCTGAGCACCATCATACTGGGGATCAAATTTATCACAAATTCAAATCATACTAGGAGTTTCCCTTATAGAGTTGATTTGATGCATTTGATAGTTTTTCCCCCTTCTTTAGCTCCTCTACAAGTTCAAAGAAAATAAATATGCTTATAAGTTATAACATGTCTTCTTTGGAAGCAATTTGTTGCAAACAAATTTGAGAAGATTGTTACAACAGATTCATTTTGTAAAAGAGAACATCAAAGCTTCTACAATAAATATTACTTTAATGGTATCTTTTGATGTTGCCAATAGATGCACACATTTGAATTTCCAAGTTAAGGTCATATGTTCTCTAATGGTTTATGGTTTTAAATTATACTGGAGTATGCTTATGCAATTGCTTTTAACTTGACAACATGTTTATTCCTAATATTTTTATTATTGGACTTCAAAAATGTGTCAAAAATTAGAATTTGTTTGATGCTTATGTAAATATGTTTTGTTATTGCAGAGACCAACTTTGTTTCTTGGTGATTTTATGGCTATTGTCAGTTATATTTTACTTATCATCCTCACTATAGAGTTAGTTGCACTCTCATTATACAGTTTGAATATATGAGGCTTTATAAAGATAAAAAAAATTTGGTGTAAGCTTCACTTCAATAACTTTCATTGATTAGAAAGTATCTATTTGAGTTTATATTACTCAATTATAAATCATTTAGTTACCAAATACTGAGCATCTTTTATAGAAAAAATCAAATAAGACTAGAGTAGGTATATTTTTTTATGTTGGAAACTATTTTCAATAGGTGATCATAGTGGAATGTGGGTTTACCTATCATCTATCTCAGTTTTAAGTAATCATATTTACAAAACTTTATACTAGCAAATATTTTGAGAGCATCCTTGCAAAATCCATTTTGTGCATATCCTACAATTATTGCATTCCATGAGATGACATCTCTTTGAGGCATTCCATCAAAGAGTTCATGTGGCTTGTGTATGTTTCCACATTTTGCATACATGTCTAACAGAGCATTTCCAACCATAATATCTGACAAAAATCCCCATCTATTATGCTCAGATGGATGTTCATACCTTGCTCAAAAGCTCCCATTTTAGCATAGGCATGGAGGATGCTAGCATAGGTTGTGGAATTTGGCTTCACACTTGCTAATTGCATTTGCTTGAAAGTTTCTAAAACCTTTTCAACAAATCCATTTTGTGCATATCTTACAATCATCGTATTCCATGAGATGGCATCTCTTTTAGGCATTCTATCAAAAAGTTCACATGCCTTGTCTGTTCTTCCACATTTTGCATACATGTCTACTAGGGAAGTTGCAAATACAACATCTGACAAAATTCCTCTATTATTTATGCTTTGATGGATATTCATACCCTGTTCCAAAGCCCCCATTTTGGCACAGGCAAGAAAGATGCTGGAAAAGGTTGTGGAATTTGGCTTTATACCTGCCAATTTCATTTACTTGAAAGTTTCTAAAGCATTTTCAACAAATCCATTTTGTGCATATCCAACAATAATTGTAGTCCAAGAGATGACATCTCTTCGAGGCATTATGTGGTGCAAGAGCACCCTGACAAAATCAAGCCTCCATGTGAAAAAAATTGAAATTTGGTTCAAGTTTTGGTGTCTTGACCTTGTAACAAGGTTAAATAAGTGATTTTTTACATATTTAGGTCATTATGCGGTCACTTGGTGTTTATTAGGTCCAAAAAGTGAAAAAAATGCAAAAGGTTGTCATAAAAGTTGTAAAATTGCAAAATTAAGGCAAACTTAGGAAGATGAAAAGTCATTTGTCATATAGATAGTTAGAAATCAGTTAGAAACTAAAGAGACAGCTTGGAATGCCTTTAAAAAGGCAATTTTTATGATGAAATAGGTGTAGGTGGTTGAATAAAGAAGTTAGTTCAATACAAACATTGTTTTATAACATCTTTTCTTCAGAAATTTTTAGTTTCCAGGATTTGTACGGAATTGTACGTGCATGGATGGATGTGTAAATGGTTTCAGGAGTGAGGTCTCTTAATCACCTACCTTATTCTTTTTTTTTCGTGCAAATACATGGATTTTTGAATGAGATATTGCACATTTTGTTAAAACTGCTAAAACCCTTTGTTAGGGTATCCAAAGATTGTAAATAATTGTGTTCCTCCTCTATTTGTTGGTAGAATCATCTAAATATTGGTAAGAACAATCTTCTTTTCATATTCCTTCATATTTCAGTGGTTTTCAAACAAGATAATAAATTGAAGGATATGTAAATGTGAATTTCTTGACTGTACTTGTGTATCTCAGACTGATAAAGACAAAATTAGAGATATAACAGGCTAGGGTTACATGAATACTTAAGGTGATGTGCTAATAATTGATGTAAAGAGTCCACATGACATTTATACTTAGATTCTTGAAGGTTTGAGGCTAAATGGTTAAGACAAATGTGTAAAAAAAAATCCAAAGTCATTGACTGTAATTGTGTGCACAGGCAGAAAACAGGGTATTTAAGGAACCCAACCTAGGGTTTAGTAAATAATTTATGGAAATGGACTTCTAAGGATATTATAAGATTTAGTAGGTCAATATTGATATTTTCCAATCACTATTTAAGAGAAATGGATGGAAAGTTAATATATGCAATAAGCCTTATTGTGGTTGTATACCTAATTAGGCCTATTATGAAGCGTAGACAGTCTGATTTGACCACATTTCTCAAAAACAACCCATAATAAAAATTTGATATGTTTTAAGGAATGGGAAAGGGTGTCCTAATTTCTATTTATAGTCAAAGGTTCAGGTGTAATGAATATATAACTCTGATAGTATGTTGAAGCAGATCTACAAGGAATACAAATAGTCTTTAAGGGTTTGTCTATTAGAACAAAGGCTCTGAGTTCTAGGGATTGGAAGGAGTTTATTAAAGTTGAGTTAACCCTAAGCAAGATGTATCAAGTGATGGTTTAGTGGATTGTGCTTCATTGGTCATTTTTTGTGTTTGTAGCAATGGTGCCATGATTGCATAAGTGAGGACAGTCATGATAGAATGATAAGAATTGAAAAGGAAGACTTTGTGTTTGTTGTTTTAGGTTGAATAAAGGATGTTTAAGGTGTCTAGGAGGTCCCTAAAGAAATTTGGAACTCTAATTGCAGGTTGGAGTTCTTGAATTAAGTGATTATGAAGGGTAATTTGGAGGATGTTTGAGTTTTGCTAATGAGATTAAGTTTGGTTGTGGTTCTTCCTCTTATATTGCATCATTCTGTCAAAAAATTTGCATGCTTTCTCTATGCTTCCACATTTTGCATACATTTCAACCAAAGCATTTCCAACTATAATATTAGACAAAAAATACGCCTTCTATTATGGTTTGATCGATGTCCATACCCTATTCCAAAGCTTCCATTTTGGAATAGGCAAAGAGGATGCTAGCAAAGGTTGCAAAGTCTGGATTTAAACCTGCAAATTTCATTTGCTTGAAAGTTTCTAAAGCCTTTTCAATAGATCTAATTTTTGTAAATCTTGCAATTATTGCAGTCCATGAGACCACATTTCTTTAAGGAATTTTTTCAAATAGTTCACATGCCTTGTCTATGTTTCCACATTTTGGATACATGTCTACAAGGGTTGTTGCCACTATAACATCTGACAAAATTTATCTATCCTTTATGCTTTGATGGATTTCCATACCCTATTTTGAAGCTCCCATTTTGGCACAGACAGGGAGGATGCTGGCAAAGGTTGTGGAATTTGGCTTTACACCTACCAACTGCATTTGTTTGAAATATTTTAAAGCCTTTGCAAAAAAATTGTTTTGTGCATATCTTGCAATCATTGTATTCCATGAGATGACATCTCTTTTATGCATTCTATCAAACACTTCACGTGCCTTGTGTATGCTTTCACATTTTGCATACATGTCCACTAGAGAATTTCCTACTACAATATCGGGCAATAACCCCCCTTTCATTATGATTTGATGCATATCCATACCATGTTCCAAAGTTCTCATTTTGGCACAGGTAGGGAGGATGCTGACAAAGGTTGTAGAGTCTGGTTTGATACCTGCCATTTTCATTTCCTTGAATTTTTTTAAAACCTTTTCAACAAATCCATTATATGCATATCCTACAAACACTACATTCCATGAGACAACAGTTCTTTGAGGCATTTTGTCAAATAGTTCACGTGCCTTCTCTATGCTTCCACATTTTGCATACATGTCTACTAGGGCTATTGCAACTACAACATCTAAAAAAGTTCCTCTCTCCTTTATGCTTTGATGGAAATAGAATCTTCTATGTAGATGGATATACAGTGTGGCAATTAGAACATACTTGAAGGTTCTTAACAACTCTAATAGTTGTACTAGATGCCATGTTTAACAAATCAAATGCAATTGTGGTGCAGAAGCACCAAGTGCAAGTCATGTAATGAGGGGTTTTAGTTTGAGTTTTGAAGGTTTTGAGTATTTTAAGGTGTTTTGATGTAATAAGGCTATGTTGAGGCCATACCTAGTGTTCTTGAGTCATTTTGTGTCATTTTGAGAAAAAATGTAAAAGTTGTCAAGAAATTGTAAAGTTGTCAATGTAAAGTTGCAAAAGTTGCAAACTAGGAAGGTGAAAGCTCATTTTGTGTGTGGGAAGTTCAAAAGGTATTTAAGTTCAGTTTTGGGAGATGGAAAGGTGTTTAAAAAGGTCTTGTGTATCCTGGAAAAGGTGGTTGGTGTAAGTTCTTCAAATTTTGAATAACAAACAAGGCAATTTTCTAGATTTTCACTATTTTTCCTATGTAGCAGACCTCTGTATGGCCTGTACAGGTCCTTAAGTGCCATGGAATGAATTGGAACATATAATACGTTGAATTTACTTTCATTTAAAAGTGGTTTGGTTAGAAAATTAACCTTGGAAAAGGTTGGGAAAGGGAATTTTGAGCATGTGCAGGCCTAAATAGTAGTGTCTGAGCGGGTGGCAAAGTTTGGAGAAGTTGGGAAGGTTGATTTCCAATAAGCACCCTTAGAAAACCTATTTTTGGTGGCATAAAGTGAGGGTTTAGTGTTTTGGAACCTTGGTAAGTGGTTGGAACCCTAGAAGTTGTGAAATCCTAAGTTTGGTAACCTAACAAAAAGTATTTCCATGAAGAATCAGAGGTTTGGAGGTGTCTAAAGGGGTGTCTCTTTGTAAAAGAGGCCAAATTGGCCCAGTTGGTTGAATGATAAAGTGTTGGTTTGGGTGTTTTCATCCAAAAGAGTCACCATTGGATTTGAGATATGTTTTAGAACATGGAAAGGGTATCTAAAACTATTTGTAAAGTCTTGAAAAGTCACCCCAGTCAAAGGATATGTCTGACAGTTCCCTAGGGAAGTGCTACTAGTTTGTAGGCAGGTTGGAGTGGTGTATTTACAATTTTTTTTCCTCGGGGGTTGGTGAGTGATCAAGTGGAGTTTGAGTTAGGATATTAATCTTGTTAGATGCCTAAATGGTCTATGTGAAGGTCTGAAACCCATAGTGCATGTTGGAGTCATTTGTAACCCATTCTATTATTGAGTCTCTGTGAGTGATTGGGAAGTCAATCAAGAACCAAGTTGTTGAATCCTTTGTGTAAACCAATTTTGCTGCCTCCTATCTCTACATAAAATTGCTAACTTTTCACTATGGTGGTAGATAAATGATTCTTTATACTTTGCTACCTTCATTTTCCAAGCCAATTTCTCCTACTTTGCATAGCTCTGCCATGTTTGTGGATGTGATCTCTGTCCTACGACCTTCAATCCAACTACATCTAGGTATCTTTTTAATTCCTCTATATTTCATCAACCTCTTTACTATTTGAACCTCGTATAGATGCTTTAGATGAAGAACCCATTATTGTGAAATGTGCCTCTAGTTGAGTAAAGTGAATCCATGCTCTGCATCATAATTTGAAGTTGTTTCCATTCCAATGTTCTAAGTCTAGTTTGTTTGTATGGCTTTGTATGAATACCACATTGTGCTATGTGTGGATTTGGTTTCAAAGCTCCGTTTCTTTTGTTTTTAGTGGTGACATAACTCTAAAATTTGACTTTTGTGCATAACAGGTTGGTGGAAAATTGACAGCTCTAAAGGGTTTAGAGGCTCGATTGAGAGAGATACATGGATATTTGGATCTTGTTGTTGATGGGAGGCTTCCACTTAACCATGGAATTCTGTACCATCTGCAGGTATGGATAAAGACTATCTCACAAACCCCTTCCACTAGCACGTGCAACAATACAACACCTGTTGTGAATATTGAAATAATTAATCAATCTACATTCTCACATAACTGATAGGAGCCCACTCAAATGAATGAAAGGCTAAATAATGTAATATAAGAATATAAAAAATAGATTTCCTTTCTCTCCTATCGTCGAGCTGTCAGCGGGACAAGGTCTCCTGTTTCTGCGATGGTCCGATGGGGATGTCATCAGGCCATCGGCAGGATGAGGTCTCCTGTTCCTGTGATGGTCTAATGGGGATGTTGTCAATATTAGGATCCTGGCCGTAATTTTTATTTTAATTCAGGGTTTCCATTACGTGTTCAATTTAGTAACCGGGGGTGAGGATAGGTCTCTCCATTTTAATTCTTGTTGACCGTGGGTGAGAGAAAGGCAAGCAGAATTGGAGACCAAACGAATATAATCTATTTTGTGATAATGAAGGTATAGTATTGGTGTTTGATTGGTTTTGGATAAGCGTGGTTGTAATTTGATTCACTTGATTTGGGTTTCAGTAAAAAAAAATTTACAAATTGTTTAGAAAATGGTATCAAATTTGTGTCATATGTTGGTATGGTTTGTTGAGTAGAGATTGTGAGCATTGGTGGTTGTCATATGGGTTTGATAACATGTTGAAATATTGACGTGATCTCTTGCATTGTGTTAGGTGTCATTACACATGTAAGGGCTTGTTCCCTAAGTGTTTCAATGATAAAATCTATAGGTAACTTGGCACCAATTTGTGCAAGTCTAAAAAAGTAGGTGTTTGGGTCTGAGACAATAAGTGCTTCAAGCACTTTAGCCTTGAGGGATCTTATATTTCTAAGAGTATTTCTTCAACACTCTTCTCACACAAAGCAACAAATATAATCTATTTTGTGATATGCGACTATTTAATGAATGATTAGTTGGGTATTATTTTTAATGAATACTTAACTGGCTCGTCCATAGGTACGCCGAAGAAGTGTGAAATCTAAAAAAATAAAATAAAATTAGTCTATGTTGTTTTTTCATACATTTGTTCAATATATATTCATAATATTATCTATATAGTTATAATATATTTTTTTAAATAAAAGTTCTTTATTTAATATATAATAAATATTATTATATTTAAATAATGTATATAATATATATAATAAAATAACTATAATTAATATATTATTGTATATATTATTTTATAATATATAATAACAAAATTATAAAAATTATAATTATGAATACATACAATATATATAAAATAATTATTGATAATATATAATCATAATATATAAATAATAAATATTATTAATAACTATAATATATAATAAATATTAATAATTTTATTAATAAAATATTGTTGTTCATAGATTTTAACTATCATTTTAAAGTGCATAAACTAATTTATTACCATTAGAGTTTTACATTTCTCTAGACTACCTTAATACGCAATAGTAAATATCTAAATATAAACCTAGTTTAGTATTAGAAGGTAGTCAACATTAATTTCTTTTTTAATTCTAAACCAACCCTCCACACGCTACCTACTACAACCTGATATTTCCCATTTTTGACAGTATTAAATACACAGTACTATTTTGTATGAATACTATGATCAATTGGAAAATTCCTTTAAAAGAAACTCATAAAATGAGATTTTAAGATAAAAATGACATTCTTTAGAGCTTACTTATGTTGAATATGTTTGAAACTGTAAAGATTTATCTTATGTTGAATATGCTTGAAACTATAAAGATTTATCTAAATCAGTCTTGATGCCATGCAGGAGTTGTATATATGGTGAACTCTATTGGGAAGGACCATAATGAGGAGTAATTGAAAATTGATAACTGTAATGCAAGGATGCAAATTTTACTTAAGATATAATTTTGTTGCATTGCTGAATTTCATAGTTCAATAATTGGGATTCTCAATGATCTTGTATACCCAAAGTGTATGTGATAGAAAGAAATTAGGTAGTCATGTCGATTAGTTTGACAATTTGAATGATCTTGAGTTCATAAGTACATAGTGATAAGTTTTGACAAATAATATAATTTCTTGTTGCATTTATCATAGAAACAAAGGCCTCTTTTGATTGTAGCAGAGGATGTAGAGAGTGAAGCATTGGCTACTTTGATCTTTGAAATTGATGATTTTTTTACTAAATTGATAATGTTTGAAGTTTCTTTTTCTTTCTTAGATGTTGAGTCTAATTAATAAGTTTAATGTTGTGTTGCAACTTGCAGGTGAGTATGTTGATATGATAAAGGCTAGCATTGTCGATCCTCTAAAAGTTATCATAATTGCATTAGTTGATGCAGAAAGGTAAAACTATTTATCTTTATTATAATTAGTGGAACTTGCAACTACAATATCTGATAAAAATCTACTTCCAAATATGATTTTGATGGATGTTATATCTAATTTTGATACATTCACTATATCTAGTGCCTAAGTTTAGGGTGCCATAGTTGGAAAAGGAAAATAAAATGTTTGAATTTTATCCTCTGTATTATTTGATTTTTTTGAGTTTTTGATGTGAAAATTTCAAAACCTTATTTTCAGGTTGCTTCTCCAAATTGGAGAAGTGAAAGGTGAATACCAGCAAAGAATATTTTGGAGGAGCCGAAACCAATAGAGGTGGGAAAACTGTGGATTTGCAAGGGGATTAAATGGGTCAACCCCTATAGGAGGTCGCTGCCCTTCCAAAAGGACTGCAATTAAGGAAGGGGAAAATAGTATAAGTATATGAAAATTAGGAGTATTCTATTTATATAGTATATGTAAGTTGTACAATGTCGGTGAGACATTGAATGTAACCAATGAGGTTTTGATTTGCCAATGAGGCTTAATGAAGTAAAATTTCAAAGTGGTTTTTTCTCCACTCATAAATATTGTGTTGTGGCTCCTCTTGATTTGTAATCTATTTTTGTTTGTGTCTAATCAATCATATGTGTTCAAGCATTTTAGTCTTCATTTCATGGTGTTCTTTAACATTTGAATATCTATCATACTTGAAGTTTATATACATAAATTTGTGAGGATTAATTAAGTTAGATTTGATTTGTAATGACTAAATATATGAATAAAGTAATGACTAAATTAATGACTAAATACATGACTAAATTAATGATTAAATATATGTTTAAAATATATGACTAAATTAATGACTAATATATGACTAAAGTACGATTAAATATATGACTGAATAAATGGCTACCATGACTAAATAAGTGACTAGTTAACAACAATCCATGACTAAATTAATGACTAAATATATGACTAAATTAATGACTAAATATATGACTAAATTAATGATTAAATATATGAATAAACAAATCACTACCATGATTAAATAAATGACTAAATTGATGACTAAATCAATGACCAAATCAATGACTAAATAAATGACTAAAATAGTTTAGTCATAAATTTGGTGGTGTTATAAATGACTACAAATAAACCACTAAAATAGTCACGTGACTAAAATTAATGACTAAATAAATGACTAAATCAATGACCAAATCAATGACCAAATTAATGACTAAAATCAATGACTAAATAAATGACTAAAATTGTTTAGTCATAAATTTAGTGGTGTTATAAATGACTACAAATAAACCACTAATAGTCATGTGACTAAAGTTAGTCATTTATATGCAATTTTTATTAGTTTATTTAGTCATATATTGATGTTTGTGTACTAGTGAACAATGACAGGGGGGAGATTATTGCAAGTATGAATGGTATTGTGGTGTTGTCATTAATGTTATCATTGATGTCAACACAATACAGATTGTTGTAGAGAAATTAATCAAGTGATTGCAGGTTGTGCATGTATAGTTGAGATATTATAGAAATGTGGTGAGTACATGGAGATATCTTTATCGTGTTGCAGGTGTGCTGACATTGAGAAATAGTTATGTCAAAGTTGCGCGTGTGTTCAAAATGTGCTCTAGTTTGTGCTCTACATTTCTTCTGTATTGATCCTATGGTTGTGTGGATTTGAAGTATTG
Source organism: Sequoia sempervirens (assembly GCA_007258455.2). Lineage (NCBI taxonomy): Eukaryota > Viridiplantae > Streptophyta > Pinopsida > Cupressales > Cupressaceae > Sequoia > Sequoia sempervirens. The sequence goes on from VDFB02382716.1 coordinate 46,998, forward strand.
TTTATGGGCATCATTGGGTGATATATCCTAGATTGTAGCTTATGGTTTGATGAAGATTGAAAATTGTGTTCACCAGTGTGTGAATTGGTTTGGCAGATTTGTTTGTTTATGGATTGGGAGAAATGTTTCTGCTCCACAGTCCTCTGTTGGTTTGTTTTTGATCTTGCACATCTAGTAGAAGGCTTGTAATGATGTTTTCTATGTTTTGGAAAAAAGGCGTTTATGGTTTGGTGCTTTGAAAGATGAGTTCCAGAGTTCCTGTGTGTGTTTGTACAGTCTAGATGGATTGATGGAGAGTATTCTAAGTATGAAGTTTGTTGCAACTAATGCAGATGAATTTGATGGTATCCAAGATGTGTTCTAGTGTATGGTGAAGCATTCTATGTCATCTACATGTTATCTTCTTATTGCAGAAGCATGTATTTCAAAGTTCATTTGTGTTTTTATTAGGTTTGGTCGAGCTAATTTCTACACATCATGCAAAGAATAAGTATCAATTAAGAAAGTGTGTGATTGATTTGAGACATTGTTTTGGGTCTTGGTTAAGTGTTGGTTTGGTTCGCTTTCATTCTCTTCCACATTGGGAATGTTGAGGTGCCAACCTAATTTGAATTTGTAAAATGAAATGTGTGTAGCTGACCTTGGAGAAAGTTTCTAAGGTTGAGGATGGTATATATAGAAGTTGAGATGTTCTGGATTGAATCAAGTAACGAAGAATGCCACAAGTGTGAGAAGTAGGAGTGTGCGAAAGTGAATTGAGGTAGTAGTACTTTAATGTGTTGGATTCCAAACTAGTGAGATGATGGTTTTTGCAATCTTCTGATCAAGGCTATAGATGTGCATAATTTGTTGTGGTGGTTTTTTCTATTATCTTTTATATATGTAAGTAGTGAGTCTCCCTTTTGGATAGTGAGTCCTAACTGTAGGCAATGAGCCTTATATTTAGACAGTGAGTCCTATTTGGGCAGTGAGCATCTTTGTAATTAGTTGTACAATTAATTTATATTGTGAGTTAATCCTCACTGTGGTTTTTCCCTCATTGAGTTTTCCACATAAATCTGGTGTTCATTTTGTTGATATTTCTTTCTATTATTTTCATTTCATGTTCATACTTAATAACAGAATAAAGTGGTAGTGAAGTTGATAAGTTCTTGAAGATTTGTGATTGATTTTGGAGACAACTAATTCACCCCCTCCCCTCAGTTGTCTTGTTCCTTTCAACATAAAACACCTCACAACACTAGATCAAGGTGACCTTAAGTTCATTTTAATATTAATCATTCCCAAATTAATCAAGAAAAAGGGATACTTTTTTGTTGCCACATTTAGCCCCCATTTTAGTGAGAGGATGAATTTGCTTCAAACTCACACTAAAGTACACATTCAAGAGGGATCCAAGTGTACCGATGTGGATGGTCTAGGATAAAAAAGATCGAGGAGGCAGTTTAGCCCCCCAAGGTCCAAGATCCTACGTCAAATTGACATAAGCACAAAAGGAAATGCATAAGGTGTATGATTTGCAACATCAAGATACACGATCATGCAATGCCAATAAAAAGAGAGAAAAATAAAAACAAGTGAAGATTAGAAGAGGTGGATCAAGCCTCGACCATTCGCCCAATGCAATGTGGAACAGATCTAGGCTATTTGTCCAAAAAATGCACACTCACTCTGAGGCAACGAAACTTTAGGCTATCTGCTAGGTGAGTATCCAAAGGGTGGCATAGTGAGAAAGTCATTCCTCTGTATCAACTTCTCACCATATAATGAGAAATTCATGCCCACGTTTAGGCTTCTCATCATACGTTAACCATACCAAAGCTATACCTCCTGATAAATTTGATAAGGTGCCATATAATAATGATCTTAGAGCTTCATGAGATGAGAAAAACTTTGTATGCTTGGAGCTCATGAAAAAAAATGAACTTCGAGCTTCATGAGGCAAGCAAAACTTTGTATGCTTGCAACTCATGAACAAGCAAGATGGAACCATAGGCAAGCAAAGTTTGTTGTGTAAGGTGAACATATAATCGATGTTTTAAATGTGAAATAGTGTAAGGTACATTCAAAGGGATTTTTCTTAGTTCATGTAAGGTCTCTTCTTAGGGAACATCATGCTTAATGTCTCCAAGAGAGGAAAAATAAAAGAAATATCATGCTCTTAGAGGAAATAAAGCCTACTGACTCCACCAAGAAAATGACGCATCACAAGAATAAATAAAATCACACAATGAAACATGAGTGTCAATGTATGCCCCCACTTTAAAGCGATTGCTAACACCATTTCCATGAGAAATTTCTTTAAAGTAGAAGAAGACATAAGAGTTTATTTGGAAAGCCTTATGCCAAGTCATATGTTTCTAATAAGCTACGTCATGAAAAAGGGAAGGGGTTGCCCCAAAAATGTATAACTTAGTATGTCACATGCATGCCAAGTTAAGGCATGTCATCCACATCCCAAGCTTGCTCCTATATATACATGAAAGGAAGTCAACTAGCTAAAAGAGAATGAAAAGTGACATACAAGGACAAGGCTAACTAACCCCTTTCCCCCACTTATTCTAGGACAAGGATGATCTGAATAGGATGAAAATAAGTGTCAATTAGAAGAAATAGGTGCCCCAACACAAGGAAGATCACCATATTCCTTAAGATGTTGAATTCTATTACACAAAGCCTTACATTCATTAGTAGCATGACCATGAAATCTATGATGTGCACAAATTTCATGCATCACTAGGTTTTGTCATTAGATATTGCATTTCATTAGTCTTTCCAAGCCCTAGGTTAGTGGTGTACCTCTCATTAGTTTATAATCAGACCCTAGGACATCCCTATTGCAAGATCTCTTTCTCCTTTGCATACTTTAGATTGAGAACTCTAGGGTTCCCCTTCAATGAAATAATTGTCAAGTGGGTTTGCTCTATGTCCTAAACCATACGAAAGAATAATCCCATTTTTCATTGTTTCATTTTGGTGAACCTACATTTAGAACATCATAATTATGATTTGCATTGAATCATCATCCTAGATCTTGCTTGCATTAACATTGCATTAGTGTTTGCACTAGTTAATTTGCATCTAGGGTTTCAAAATCTTGCATTAGTGAAAGTGAATGTAGGCTGCATTTTTGCATCTTGCATCACTAAAAACCATTTGAAATCTAAATTTTCATTTAGTTAGACATCATCCAAACCAAAAAACATAGAAAACACTTAAAATTTCCTAAAAATTGTAAAAAACCCCCTAACTGGAACTCGTACACCCCTCTGGGTGATTTAGTCCCAGTCTAGATTTTAAACTTCCTTTTACAACATTAAAAACCTCATTTCTATGCTTCCTAAGCTTTCTAGTAACATATACTATAAGTCTAGAAAGTTTTAGGAACATCTGTTTTATGTATCAAGGTCAAAAACATCAATTTAGGATAGTCATTTTTGAAATCATTTCAATAGCAAATATCATCGGATCTGAAAATGTTCACATTTCTGAAACACTAGATAATATGGATAAAATTAATTTTCACTTTTTCATACACACTATTTATATTCATAAATCTTTGCATAAGTTTGATAAAAGTTCTTTTCATTCTTGGATACACATTGTTTGCATTCTTTATTTTTTTCATACATTAGATAAAACTATTGTTCATCTTTGGATATACATTGTTTACATTATTAAAGCATTGCATGAGATGGTTAGAAATGCTTTCCATTTTTATTCAAACAATGTTAGTACCCTACCTTTCTAGGCATGCTAAGAAAAAGATCATATCCCCTCCCTATGAGAGTGTTTTAGTGAAAGAGAATACAACCTTGGACAATCCTAACAATCATATTCATTCTTCTCCTAATATCTCTCCTATTGGCGAAGAAGATATTTTGGTGTTAGAAGAACCAATCAATGATATTTTTGAGAATTCTAGCTGTTTCTCTCCTTCTACCTCTCTTATTCGGCAATACATTGATGATCAAGAAGAAACAACCATATGTAATAATGATGATAATATAACGCAACAAGAGACCATTGAAACCTACATACATAACACTTCAACTAGTCTACACTCATCTCCCAACATCTTCCCCTCTTGTGATAATGTTGAAAATGATGAAGATATGTTAGTGTTAGATAATCAAATCTTTAAGGTCTATAACAACCCTCTTTATTTTCCTTCCCCTACCTATCCTATTTTGGAAGACATTATGGGACAAAGGAATGAAATTATCGACAATCATGACAATTACATTTGTTCTTCTCCTAGTATCTCTCCTAGTTGTGAGGAAGACTTGATGTTAGAAAATACAACCAATGAGAGTCATGATAATCTTATGTGTCTCTCTTCCCCTATGAAAAACATCATTGAACAAGAGAATGTCATCATTGATAAACAAGACAATTTAACCATTGATGATTCCCCTACTTGCAATGAAGTCATTTTAGAAGAAATAATCCTTGAATGTCAAGAAAATTTGGTTTGTAGTTCTCCAAAAAACTCTCCTCCTAGGGAGGATATCATGGTGCAAGAAAATGGCAATAATAGTGATATGACTTCCTTGGATAATGGTGAAAAGATGATACTAGATTTCCCTTTATTAGAAATACAGCAAACCAAGACCAATGACGTTATGAATGTGCAATTTTCCATTAGATCCCCCTTGACTATTGTGTTGGATGTTGCTGGTATGTGGTTGTAATTGACGTCAATACTATTGGCATTAATGTCTTTAAGGTTGTATATGTTGAGGATATTGAGAAAATTGTAATAAAGCAAGTTGTAGGTTGTCAGTGATGCAGTGAAGTTCAGTTTAGCCATCATGTTGTTGGCTAGCTCAGTATATTGATGATAAGAGGTTGTGGATTAAAGGGTTTGTTGTCAAGTATATCTATTTTATCCACGTGAAGTTTCAGAGATCCGCATGAATATTTGATTGAGTTATGAGTATCCGTGTTCTGGCAGTTGTTCAGTTGTTCTAGTTGGTGTTCCTAAAAGAAGATGATGTGATTCTAGTAACTTGAGTTGTTTTGAATGCTTCTATGGTGATTCATGATGCTTTTGGATGTTTCTAGATCATGCTCTATCTATGTTGTTGCTCCATATTGATCGTTGTGAGCTTGCAATTGGTGATTTTCTTTTTGTGAGTTCATGTTTTTCATGTTCTTGGCCAACAGGGTGATTGCAGCGTGTTGTGTACCTTCGAGAAATAATTGCTTAAGTTGTTTCATGTTCAAGGATGTTTTTTTGGGTCCTTACTTTGTTGTGTCTAACATTGGTTGATTCGCATTGATAATTATTTATTGATTTGGGCCGACAGTTTGTACACATTTTATATTTTATTGAAGCCGACATCTAGATGATGTTATCCTTAGTTGCAGCTATATATAAGCAATTGTTTATATCATTTGAAGGCAATTGTGTGAGTGGTATGCGAATTCCTATATGTGAATAATGTTCTAATCTTTCAAAGGCAGAAGTAAAGTGTGAAGAAGAGTGAGCAGAGATTTTGTGCTTTACTGGAATTGTAATCAGGCATTAGTAGATGCTATTTTCTTGGCTCAAAATCTAGATGTAATTCGAATGTTTTTGTAAGACATTGTGTCTTCCTTTGGGTAGTAGGCCTTTTGTATTTGAGTAGTGAGCTCTATGCAGTGTGCCTGAATGCATGTGCATTCCCATTTATAATTCCTTTATACTTTTAACAGGGTATAATCTTGTGGACTAACCTCCACCATGGGTTTTCCCCTAACAGGGTTTCCACGTAAAAAAATCTTGGTGTTATGTGTGTTCCTGATGTTGTGATTGTTTATGCTTTCATGTTCATATATCAGATCTAAGAATAAGTTTAAAAGATATATTTTTTGTGACAACTAATTCACCCCCCCTCTCAGTTGCCTACCCTTGTGTTGCCAACATATTGGACCTCCTACATACCCCGTGAGACATCCTAAGAATCCTCTAATTCTTTACCCACCATCACACAAACAACAAACTCAAACAAAACCTGAACTTATCCTCTACCCACCTAAGAATAATGTTTCACAACAGTCGAGCCCTAATATTGTTGCTCATATATATAACACTAGAAACAATCTACAACCAAGAAAAACACCTTCAACATACCTACCATTGCCTAACCCCATTATGCCCGGTCCTCCTTGTTTTCCTTCACATAATGAAAAGGAGTACAATCTTGTTGAACAACTAAAGAATACTCCCACTAAGATATCATTTTGGGACCTTATTCAAGCATCCCCTCACAATCATAACATGATTCAAAGTGCCTTACAACAAGTTGTGATCCCCTCTATTGCAAACATGAATGACATAATAACCATGATTCAAGGTGTGACCAATGACATAGCATAGGTTAACTACACCTGATCCATATGAATTCGAGGCATATTTAACCCACTAAGCAACAATCCCAATAAGATCATTTACTGTAAACAAAGACAAAGAAGCCATTAAAACTAACATTTTAAATCATGAAAGCTTGAAAAACCTCTAATCTAAGACATTGAAACATATCCTATTGGGGGAGTGGTGTCACATTGATGTGGAATGGTGGTCCTTTCCCAATCCCTTGGATAATGAGCTTGTTTCAATCAGTTTTGTTGAAGAAAATTGATGAAACCATTATGATATGTGTGATGAAACATGATTTAAAAGCTAAACTAACAAGATGCAAGCTATTTTAACATGATTTATGCTAATATTATCAAGATTTGGGTGTGTGCAAAGTTAATCTAAATGGATTTTAATCTAAAAATATTGAAACCCTAATTACACAATACTAAATGGATGTATTTATGTTATCATGGAAGCTATTAATGGAAGCTAAGCGAATATGATGCAATTAAAATAAGCTAAAATTATGCTAAATGTGAGTGCAAGTGAGAGTGATTTTAACAACATAAGTTTGATGTTAAAGATGGATTCATTTGTCTCCAAATAGTGACCTATTTATAGGAAATCAAATGAAAAATGAAGGGCTAAGATTGAAAAAGATAATCAATGGTCAAGGATGGAGGAAAGATGAAACATTGATCATGGATTCTCATCAATGGATGATAATCAATGATCACATGGATCAAGGAAAGAATCAAGGGCTCATATTCTTTCAAACAAACACACCTTTAACTTGCACAAGTCTTGTTAGTTAACATGCACATGAAGTCTTGTAAGTTAACTTGCACATGAAGTCTTGTGAGTTTGTTATAAGGAAGAATATTCCTTTTTTCAAATGAGTGAAGAAAGAGAATATTCTTTGGAATATTCTAATGGGTGAGAGAAATAGATATTTAGAAAATTAAAACAAAGTTTTAATGTGCAAAAGGGGAAGGAATATTCCTTTTTTGGAGGAATGTGCAAAGGAGGAACATTCCCTTGCAAGTGGGAGGATTAGATAATTAGTAATTTAGTTCATTAGAACTAAATTTAAATGTGCAAGATGTGACCTGATATTCATTAAATTATTGATTTATTTAATGAAAAGGGGACTTTAGGATTTAATTAAATAATTAGGATTATTTAATCAAAGAGTGAATAAAGGATGAATCTAGATGAATTTAATTAAATAATTTGGATATTATTTAATTAAATAGGAGGATTAATGTTAACATGATGAATTAATCAAATAATGTGAGTGTATACACCTAAAATCGGTTAGGATACTTAATTAATTATATACAAAGTGTTTAATTAATAAATCTCTTATTTCGTCTACTCATAAATAAATTATAAATTTATTTATGTAGTTCACACTTTCTAATTCTTCCATCTTAAATCACATTCCTCTAATTTTAATTAAATAAACAAATTCCAATAGTTTGTTTTATTTAATTAATATCTTCTTACTAAATTTAAATTCTAAAATTTGAATTTGGTCACATGTCTCCAACTTTTCCTCTTGCCACATCATCAAGTGTCTCATGAATTTAATTATTAAATTGGAATTATCCTCAACCAATTTTGAAACAACCTTGGACACTTGGCTCTCTCCATCATTTCATTCTCTCTCACACTTGGCATGGCGTTCTTTTAAAGGGAACCATCTCCATGATTCCCTCTAACTTCTTCATTCTCCACCCTTCATCTCTCCAATTGAAATATTGACTGTTGTTTGCTACCACATCATTGTATGCCTTGGAAATCTTATAAATACAGCTCATTCTCTAGCATTTACCATTCCATCTTTGAGAAAACTTACTTTGCAGAAATTACCTTTGAGCATTTGAGCATTAAGAGCATTAGGGCATTTTAGCATATAGAAATTTAGAGGAATTTTAGTTTAGAATCATGTCTTAGTTCATAGCTGCATTTTCATTATCATAGTAGCTTCATTAAAACATTTCCACCATAGCATTTAGCATCATTATCATAGCCTAATCTTCATCTATATACAACAACATCAATATCATAGCATCATGGCATCAATCACATAGTTTATCCATCATGTAGGAAATAGATTATTGCATTTCACAACACCTTGTTTCTTAGGTTGTCATCCAAAGAGTCTAGTGCATACACAAATCTGAGATCACTAATGATTTAGAGGATCCTTGAGAATTGAGAACAATGGAACGATTTTAGGGAGCTGGTTTTGTTTTAATTCGATTAATTATGTGATTCAATTCTCTAATGTAATACGTTTCATTGGTTTTGTGTGTTTTATTACTAATTACTCATTTTACACAATTCACACAACACATTTTGGCACCCACCATGGGGCCTAGCCTCTTTTTATTGACGTTTTATAGAAAGTATTTTTTGTAGATCTGGACGTGAACTCTTATCGAGCGCATTTGTGATTTTTTTGGCACATACGAAACACCTTTTAGTGCATCCAGTTCCTATTATGGCGCATCAAGAACATCTTTTGGCACATTCGGTTCATCTTTTGATGCATATAGGGGGTCTTTTAGCACTTTTGGTTGATAATTTAGCACATCCAGTAGTTTTTATAGTGCATTCAGTAGTTCTTTCAACGCATAGGAGTGATCTTTTAGCGCATCTAATGTTTCTTTTAGCACATCTGGTTAATTTTACAGAAATTCAAAATTTTGGCAACTAATCAATAATTTCTATTTTGCAAGTACTTAATACACTGATCAAAGACAATAATATCAAACTACTGATGATGTTTGCAGCGGTTGGAGCTTTTATTATCTTCTTTTAATTAAATTAGGAACCTAGTTTAATTAGAAGGTTAAAAACCCCTTGTCTATTGCGCTTGTAAGGTGATAGGCATATGCTCTCCCCTTAATTGGGTGACCAAAATGCCAGACACTATTTTATGCTTTGTTAGAACCTTTAGAAGGCTTGTTGTAGTGGAAAAATTACTCACCCTACGGGAATGACCTAAGTGGGAACAACCAAAGCTAGGTTTTTCGACCCCCTATAATCAAAAGTGAATTCGGGGAAACCCACTAATTCAATGGTAGTGTGCAAGATAACCATCCCCAAAGCCTTTGTTCTAAAGGTTGGGAGGTATCTTGAGGGATTTTATCTATTGCCACACTAAATGGAAACCCTTATTACAAACCTTAGTGTAGAAGCAAACCGAGTCAATCTTCGAACACTTCTAATATCACAATGCAAGGGGAGGGAAGAATTTTCCCCCAAGATACTCACAATATAACCATCAGGGATTACTAGCCAAAAGCAGAGGATTCAACTTTGGTTAAGACCCAAGAAAGGAGAAAACACGGGCACCCTCTAGGGGGTTGAAGGGTTGTGTGAGCTAACATGGTTCTAAGATGTGGGTTGTGGTATTTTAAGTGACCCTTAACATTAGAAAAGTGTTTGATCTATCTTCTCTTGTGCTATACTTGTGGAAATTGAAGGAATCATACTAGTTTCTTGAATACACACTCAATGTTTAGTTCCTAGGTGGAAACAAAGTTCTGTTTTAAGAACTTGTTGAGTTTGAAGTCATTATTCAAGAAATCATCCATTTAAAGCACTTAACTCACATAATTCACAAACAAGGAAACCAAGAAAATTTCATTGTTTAGAAGCATACCCTGGAAACATCCATTTCACTGATAAACAACAAAATAACCAGATAGACTGTCAAAAACATTGAACACTTCTAGTTTAGCGCATGCATTCCCTGTTTTGGCACATCCACTACTTTTTCTGGTGCATTTAGGGTACAGTCTAGCACATTACTGGATTTTTCCAGCGCATCTTGTCCATTTTCTAGCACATACAAGTCATCTTCTGGAGCATTTGTTCCATCTTTCAGTGCATTTGCAAATCCTTTTAGTGCATTCACCTATAGAATACCCAGTTGAAATCACATCTAGGAGGGGTAGTCTAGTGCATCACTGGCACTTTCTGGCACATTTAACCCATTTTTTGGGTGCATCTAGTCCATTTTCCAATGCATTGAGTCCATCTTTCAGTGCATACAACGCATTTTCCAGGGCATTTGGTCCTTTTTTTAGCGCATTGAGTCCATTTATTGGCCCATCTTGGGTATAGTCTAGCACATCCAGGTTGTTTACCAGCACATCCGTGCAACCTTTTAGTGCATCCATACCCTTTTTTAGCACATCCAGTTAACATAAAAACTAGAGAGTTAAATTCATACCTTGTTTGTTAGTTTGAACCAAAATTAAGGATCCCTGTCAACACAAAATCATTCATAAGGTACAACAGAGTCTTGAACTTGTTGAAACTAACATTTACAAGTGAAATTCTTCAAACTAAACCAAGATCTAACAGCTTAAAGTGCCTAAACATACATCATACCTCTAGTTGTTAAGCTAAGTTTCCTCATCAGGATCTATCATCCTTCATTACAAAACAAAGTTGTGTAATCAGATTCAACTTAGTCTTATCAATAGAATTTGTCATTCTATTTGACTTAGTTATTATCCTTGGTACTTATAAAACAAAGATCAAAGTTTAGTAAAATTATAACACTTGTATTCTCGTTCAAACAAGATCACAAAAATAGAAACTCAAAGAAAAAGAACTTGAAACTCAGAAAACCATGGTTGAAGCTAAAGAAAATCCTTTCCATAAACTCCACCAATTTGAAGGTGATGAGATAATTGAGGAAGACATCCAACATGCTCAACAAGATCCAATTTTTCACAATTTCCTAGAAAATATTTTTGAAAAAGATGGGAAAAAATACTTTCTAATGTTGGATAATCAAGGTATCAAACTTCCACATGACTTTGATGTTAATCAATTGAAATCGCCTCCTAAAAAGACTGAAACTGATCCACCAAATACAGATCTAGTGGTTGCATTAACTCATCAAAAGAAAAATCTCCAACAGCAAATTCAAGACAAGCAAAGAGGAACCACAAAAAGATACTCGGATACATGACATCTTCCCATATCCTTTTGATCAAATTTTTAACATGATTCCTTTTCCCAAACATTATGAATTCCCATAGTATGATAAATACAATGGTAAAACAGATCCTATAGACCATGTAAGATAATTTTGAACCATGAGCCTTGAATTTTCACACGAAGAGACTGATTTGATGAGGTTGTTCCCACGAAGCTTGGGTGGAAAATGCATGGAATGGTTCTCCAAACTTGCACCAGGTATTAAGACCTTTGAAGATTTGGTTAACAAATTCATCACCCAATACTCCTATAACATCCAACACGAGATAACCATGAAAGACCTTTGTAATACAAAACAAAAAAGGTTCAATCATTCCTCATATTCTTACAAAGATGGAAAAGGTTGTTTCCAAGATATGCATGTCCCATACCTGAAAAAAAAAAAGCTGGAAATATTTATTGACAATCTAAATGATGAGATGAGCTATAGACTTGAATTGCAATGCCCGCCTACCTTTGAGAAAATGATTGAAAATGGAATCAAATTTGAAGAAGCCTTGGTCAAGAGAGGAGTCTTGAAAATTTACAATGAAGGAAACAACTCAACCAACTCCTCCAATCATTATAACAACAATGATAAACCAAATTTTTGGCAAAGAAACAAGAATGTTGGTAACAATGATGGTGTAGCTGAAACCCAAAATACAAAACTAGTATTTAACTTGATAGCAGCTGCCACCAAGACCAATCAAAACACTAACCAAAACACCAATCAAAATTCCAACCAAAACAACAATCAAATAAATGATGAAACCAAACCACCACCATATCGAACATCCTCAAATCGAAGAAGGCTCACACCTTTGGGATAGTCATTGGAATCAGCATTAAAGGAGCTTCTTTCAACCAAGGTTATAACACTACCAGAGGAAAGAGATTGGGAACCAAGAGTTAAACCCTCTTGGTTGAATGATGCACACTATTGTGATTTTCACTGTAATAAGGGACACAAAACAAATGATTGCATGCAGCTGAAACATCGGATACAAGATTTGATTGATAGAAAGGAGATATCAATAGAAGGACCCCAAACTAATTTTGATCATGGAGCATTAAAGAACCCTTTTCCCAACTACAAAAAAGGGTATCCTCTCCATCAAATACCAAAGGAAAAAATGTGAACTATGTCTATGCTTCTATTGTCTTCCATATTGAGGTTGTTGATGATCAAACCCATGATAAGCAAGACTTTATTGCAGCTGATAATTCAATTAATGACATCACAATATAGCATGAATAAGGCCTTGTTGCAACTGGAAATCAAAACAAAGATATTTTTATAGCTAAAACTCAATTCAATGACATTAACATCAAACCAAACCAAATGAATGAAATTCTACCAATAAATCTTATCACAAACATGGTTGTGAATGATAATCAAGTTAATGTCATTAAAATTTGAGATAAACAAGAAAACATGCCAGTCAACGCAACCACAAGAGCTTAGTCAAAGTATGTCTTAAAGGGGAGTACTTCTAAGACATTTGTTGTCCCTTCAAATCAATACAATATTGTGGATCAATTGTAGAAAATCCTAGCTCAAATATCAATATTGGAAGTCCTCAAAATCTCACCAGCTCACAAGGAAATTCTAGAACAAGCTCTAGTGACCACCACAGTACCAAATAATCTAGAATTTTGTCAATTCCAAGCTATGGTGGGACATTTGACCGCACTTCATTGCCTATAATTTTTAGAACTTGATGATGTATCACTCAACCATCCACATAATGTTACTCTCCACATTGAGGTTTTGATTCACAAACACTGGGTCAAACATGTTCTAATAGATGGCAGAGCTAGCCCAAATATATGTACTTTGAAACTTATTTGTGCATTTGGATATTCAAAAAATCCATTGATGCTAGAAGAAAAATCACAATAAAAGCCTATGATGATGAAGAGAGATCCTCCCAAGGACTAATTGTGCTACCAATTCAAGTGGGACCGATTTTAAAAGATATAATATGCCAAGTGTTAGAAAAAGAGTTGACATACAATATACTTTTGGGATGTCCTTGGATACATGAGATGCAAGTAGTGTCATCAATGTATCACCAGTGTTTGAAATTTCCTTTCAATGGACAAGAAATCACTATTTCAGATATTCCAACAATCCTCAATATTGTAACACACTTAAATTTGTCCAAGATTCTTTTGTACCACATAACAGGGAGGCCATCACTCCTAGTTCATCAAACAAGGAAGGTCAAATCAGTTCTTTATCAAATCAGCTTGAGGAAAAGGTTCAGTCAAAAGATAAGGGTATCAGTGATTCCATGTCCTCAAACAATAAAAGGCAACTAAAATCTTCATCAAAATAGTTTGAAAAGATCCAATTGAAAGATAAAGGCATGGGGGAATATTCTATTGAACAATCATTATGTCTTTTATAGTTGTTGTCTTCTCCTAAGTCATATATATGGACAGCCATCCACATCAAGACAACAATCCTCCCAACCCATCACACTCTTTGATGGTAGGTTTGTAAAAGTAGGCACTATAATTGATGAATCTAAAGACAAGGATATTTTAAACTCACTTTACAAGGATGAAGAACAATCTCAGATAGCTGCAACTACCAACATACAAACAAAACAATATGGTAAATGATTCACAATCTTAGAGAAGATGGGGTATAAAGGAAATGGTCTTGTTGGTAAGTGACAAGAAGGAATTGTAGAACCAATACAGCCTATCATAACTAATCCAAGAGACAAGACATGGCTAGGATACAAGGAAGAGTCAAAGGAAGAAACCAGGAAGTAGATTGTTAAACAAACCCTTCAATTGTGAGATAGTTCTGAAACAGATTCCAACAAGTATGAATGGGATTCCCTCTCTGAAGAGTCTTGTCATGACAAAGAAATTGATGTGATAGAAAGGTATGTACCAACATGTATGGAGGGACAAAGCTCAAGTTCTAGACCTCTTGAATTTGGATCACAACATATTGATGACTCTAGCGAAGACAATCACACTCAAGCGAGATAAACCCCTCGGAAGAGAGTAACATCATAGACCTCGACATTGCTATTGAGCACTTTGACGACTTTTCCATCAAGACACTCACCCCTTTTGACCTTATCCAATCTGATGATTCCTTGCCATTGGTACACCTTGAACTAATTGGTTGGGACCAAACTGAGTTGCTTGACATACCTATTTTTCCAAATGATGATGCCATTGTAAACTTCCTTTGTTCTGACAATCCTGCAACATGTTCCACCAATGAATCTTATAACAAAGCTTCAGACAAGGGGAGTGCCAAATCTCTCAGCTGCAAAATGAATATAAAAAATTGTGCTAATGGTGAAAACTATTTAATGGCAGTATTAGATAAAGAAAAAGTAAAAATAAAAAGTGCATCTAATGGTGAAAACATCTCTAAGGCACCAAATAATGGGATATTTGACACTCTTCCCAAGCACTATCATGAGAGATCTTCAGTGTTGGTTGAGCCCACACAGTCTACCAACATTGGTATAGTTGAAACAGTCAAGACTCTACATCTAGCAGCATCCATGACAGAGGAAGAAAAACCAAGCTTCACTAAGTTCTTTGAAGAGAGAAAAATCAACTTTGCTTGGTCATATGCTGATATTCCAAGGATATATCTAGATCATATAATGCATCATTTATCACTGCCACCTGGAGTGAAACCAGTGAAGCAAAAGTTGAGAAAAATGCATCCACACATTGCCTTATTGGTGAAAGTTGAATTGAAGAAACTTTTGGATAAAGGATTTATCTGATCTATTGATTATGTTGAATGGATATCAAACATTTTACCAGTTTCAAAACCAGATAACAACATTAGGATATGTATGGATTTCAAAGATCTTAATAGGGCTTTTCCTAAAGATGAATTTCCTTTGCCTAACATTGACATCATTGTAGACTTGATAGCTAGACATGAAATTTTATCGCTCATGGATGGATTTTTGGGTTATAATCAGGTAAAAATAGCACCAGAAGACCAAAAGAAAATTGCTTTCACATGTCCATGGGGTAATTTTTGTTGGAATGTCATTCCTTTTGGGTTGAAGAATGTTGGGGCCACTTATCAATGTGTGATCACCACCATATTTCATGATATGATACACACCTTCATGGAGGATTATGTAGATAACTTGTTGGAAAAATCATACGCTAGAGAAGGACATCTAGAAATCCTAGACAAAATCTTCACCAGGTTGGAGAAATTCAATGTGAGGTTAAACCCCAAGAAATGTGTATTTGGTGTGACGTCAGCTAAAGTTTTAGGATATATTATATTAGCTAAAGGCATTGAGGTGGATCCTATGAAAGTCAAATCCATCATGGAGATGCCTCCTCCCAAAAACATCAGCCAACTTAGATCTTTATAGGGTCGATTCCAGTCTCTTAAGAGGTTCATTGTACAACTGGCAGATAAAACTCATCCTTTTAATCACTTACTACACAAGAATGTTTAATTAAATTGGGATAAAAAATGTGAAGCATCTTTTAACCAACTAAAACAATATTTGATGTCACCACCCATATTGGTACCACCAACAGAAGGAAAACCATTATTACTCTACATAGCAATAGTAGAGGTATCTTTGGGCGCTCTATTGGCATAGGAAGATTCTTTACATCAATAGGACCTTGAATGGCTATGAAATCAACTACACATTTATTGAAAAATCTTGTCTGATAGTAGTATTTGCTACTCAAAAACTAAGACACTACATGTTAACCCACACCATCAAACTAATAGCAAAAATTGATCCATTAAAGTATCTACTCAGCAAAGCTGCCTTTATAGGAAGACTAGCCAAATGGGTAATGATATTGAGTGAGTTTGACATCCAGTATGTGGACAGGAAAGCAATCAAAGGCCAGGCCATAGTGGATCAACTAGTTGAAACACCACTACAAGATGATCATCCCATGAACATTAAGTTTCCAAACACATATGTCCTTATAGTGTCAACACAACAGTGGATGTTATACTTTGATGGATCTTACACACAACATGGATCAGGTGCAAGAATCTTATTTATCACGCCCCAAGGACACACCATTCCAAAGTCCTATAGTTTAATGTTTCCTTGTACTAAAAACACAAATGAGTATGAAGCATTTATCAGTGGTATCAAGATAGTTGTAGAGTGGAAAATCACAGAGTTGTAAGTCTACGGAGATTCTCAATTGATCATAAATCAGGTGAATGATGACTACCAAACAAAAGATGACAAATTGATTCCATATAAAAGAATGGTGGATGATTTCAATAAGTACTTTGTGGAGATCAAATTTGAGAAAATTCCAAGAGGGGACAACAAAGATGTTGATGTTATGGCTACCATTGCTTCTCTCCTATAGATACCTGAAAAGCGAGCTCCTTATGAGTTCATGGTGGAACAACTGTTTAACCCTGCCTATGATAACCCTAAATCCCAATTCATATACCATCTAGTCGAAGTTGAGGCTTCTATATATGGGAAGATCTACACCTATCTAAAATACAATACCCTACCACCAGATCTATCCCCCAGAAAAAAAAAACTTTATTCAACAAGCAGCTTGACATACCCTGATAGCCAATGTACTTTACCAAAAAGGTCTGGATGGTACTCTCCTTCGGTATCTTGAACGAAAAAAAGCTGAAACTACTTTACACGAGGTTCATGAAGGTATTTGTGGCACACATTCAAGTGTACTAACACTCACTAAAAAAATTCAACATTTGGGGTATTACTAGCCGAATATGGAAAAGGAGTCTTTTCAATTTGTCAAGAGGTGTCAGAAATGTCAAATTCATGGCAACCTCATACACGCACTAGCACAGGAACTGCAACCATTTGCATCAACATGGCCTTTCTGTTAGTGGGGACTCAATCTTGTAAGTAAAATTCATCCATCTTCATCAAATGGACACAAATTCATCATCACAACCACAAAGTATTTTACAAAGTGGATCGAATTTTTTCCCTAACCACAATCACAGGATAACAAATTGCCTCTTTTATCCTAAATTACATCATTTGTCGGTATGACATTCCTTAGTCCATTGTCATTGACAATGGTAGACCTTTCAAGAATCATGATGTCTAAGAGATTTGTGAAAGGTTTCATATCTAGCATCAATTTTCAACACTGTACTATTCTCAAGGAAATGACCAAGCAAGGGCCTCAAACAAAACCATTCTGAAAATCCTAAAGAAAATCGTCAATGATGATGAATGAGATTGGCACATTCAACTGAACCCTACTTTGTGGGCTAAGAGAACCAGTATTCAAACCCCAACAGGAGTCACACCATACACTCTTGTATATGGATAAGAGGCCATTCTACCTATTGAGGTTGAGCTACCATCATTGTGTGTGTCACTAAAGGGGATCATTTCAGATGAAGATTATCGGGTGTCTAGGCTACAAGAGTTGTAACTATTGGATGAACATCATCAACAAGTTGTGGATCACCTAAAATCCTATCAAAAAAGAATGTCTAGAAGCTACAATCACATAGTAAAACCAAGTGTATTTCAGGTTGGTGACTTGGTTTTGAAAGAGAATCCATGAAATCAACAAGATCAAGAGAAGAAGGGGAAATTTGAACCAAACTGGCTAGGTCCCTTTGTCATCATATCAGTCTACGGATTTGGAGCATATTAGTTGTCTATGCCTGAAGGTGATTTTTTTGAAGATCCCATCAACATTATGCATCTCAAGAAGTTCTATACCTAGTTCATCTAGTGCATCGGTAAAAGTCCTGAAAAAATACAAAAAAATCAGAAAATGTCCTAAAAAAAATGGTTACCCTGATGAAAACTTGGAAAATATGCATTTTGGTAACAACAACAAAAATGGAAAAAGTCAAAAAAATACAAAAAAATACAAAAAAGAGAAAAATACAAAAAAAAGTAAAAAATCAAAAAATCAAAAAAATCATAAAATATGAAAAAGTGCAATAAAAACAAGTAGTGAAAATATGGCAACAGGCACTATTTGTGATAGATTAGTTTTTCCATCTATTTGAGCATGTTTTGGCCATTCACTTTCACCATCATTTTGCCTATCATCGAGAAACCTCATGTACATATCCTGGCATTACAGTCGTGTCTCACCCTAGACTGGGGGAAAAATCCTGAACTCACTAGGGGCAATAAACTTTGAGCTTAAACCAACAGACAAACAATAGTTAGACAACACAACAAACACAACGATCATGGTGCAACTTAACATTGACTATACATCAATCATCAAATATATCACAAACATCAATCATCCATATCAAACAAACAAATCAAATCAAATCAAAACAAATTTAAATGGATGATGTTCTTTTTGAATCATGGCTTTATCATGTTAGCATGAATGGTTAACTATTATATCTTGATTTTGTTATTATTTCTCTGGAGCAACTCGATGATGCCATGGACTAGAGGAGCTAGGAAGGAGAATGATTTTTTCTTTGTCTGTTGTCTGTGAGCTAATCATTACTATTGTGCAAATTTCTGTGGGACATGCTCTACAAAGTATCATTGATGACATTTGGAATTTGCATAGGAACATGATTAACTCTTGTTTGTTTACATGAGGAATGCTCAGGTCATCACGGTTCAATTATACCTAGATGCTTGTGTTAACTTGTAATATCAAAAATCATGGAAATAGTACTTAGGTCATCATGGTCTAATTCT
Source organism: Sequoia sempervirens (assembly GCA_007258455.2). Lineage (NCBI taxonomy): Eukaryota > Viridiplantae > Streptophyta > Pinopsida > Cupressales > Cupressaceae > Sequoia > Sequoia sempervirens. Next base: position 66,045 of record VDFB02382716.1, read on the forward strand.
ACCATCGATGTTTATACTCACTTTCAAAAATTTAAAGGCTCAATGATGATAAAAGCACGTTAAATCGACTGCTACGATGACAAAATTTGCATATTAGATTTGCATGGTCAAGTTAGATTGCATCCATATTAGTTTTGCATCTGTATTTGTGGATTTTCCAAGGCTGGCACAATTTTCAAAATGATGTTATTTCTATCATCAATCGATTAAGTACACTTGACATTAACAAAAACATATCATTCACATGTAGTTGCATAATCATTTGCATATCATACATACATTAGAAAACATTATTACATCATTCATCCATCCATGCATTACATCATAATATTTGCATTAGAAAATACAAAAAGAAGTGCATTGCATCTCACTTGCATAATCAAATCCATCTCATATAGTATAGAAGTATCATATATTTGCACCAAGAAAATACAAAAACATAAGGGGAATCACATTTCATTTGCATCAATCTCATAAGATAAACATCATGCATAAGAACATATAAAACCATCATCCAAACATAATCATATAATCATAACGTAGAAATTAAATGCATACATCATAGGCATCCATCATGAAATCATAAACACATATAGATCGCTAATCATTCTTGCATCTCATATAAATCTCAAAATAATAATGTCAAGTGTACAATTATTTCCAAATATGTGGATAGATATAATATCAAAAAAATGGTAGAAACCATAATGTCTCAACTAAATCAGTGTATACATCAACAAAAATTAGTACATCGCATGTCAACATCAAAACTAGGTGGTGTTGCCCCCAGATGGTGTTGGCTCTATACCTCCTGTTGCACTTGATGTCCTAGCCCATGGATCTCTATGTGGTGGCCCTGTAACACCCCTACTAGTGCTCCTGGATGAGTGTGTGCACTAGTAGACAATTCATAACTAACCCAATGCACTACCTCATGATATCTCCCTCTATAGTACTCAGCCTCCCTATTAGAGCACCGCACCTCTCTCAGGTAATCTGTTGTGGTGGTACCCTCATCTTCTCTCTACAATCTCTCGACCACACCCTCTTCCTTCTCAACCCGTTGTCTCAGGGTATCTCTCTCCACTGTGAGGGTGGAAATCTGTTCTTGTGCCTACACTTACGCCTGCACCTGTGTCTACAGCAAACCCTATATCTATGCCAGCTGACCTTGCAATGTTTGTACCTATGCTTCTAATGAAAATATCTATGTCTACTACTACTGAGAAGGCAACTAAATCTGTACATGTTGTTGTGTTGCAGCCACTAGCCATCACCTCTTCTGAGGAACTCTAAAGTCTCACACATCCAACACTGGTCCACCACTACCCTCACCACCATGTTTTCCCTCATCATCTCCTCCACCGCCACCATCTCCCCCATCATCCCCGTCATCACTTCTCTCTCCCTCCTCCTCATCATCTCCTCCACCCCTCCTCCATCTTCGTGTTGGATCATCATCCAACAAAGGTACCAGCTCATCTGGGCTAGATATCTATGGGAAGGGATGTGCACAAAAATATTGAGCATACTCCTTTGAAACTGCAGCCTCAACAATCTCCAGATGATAATCCCATATAATGGCCTATAATCCCTGGTACTCCTCAACTGCTGCATCATATGATAGCATAGGACCCCACTCCAAAATATCATGTCATCGTTGTGCATACAAAGCCACTCCC